>JANSTW010000007.1:0-53561 GCA_027564275.1 Diadocidia ferruginosa | reverse complement strand
ATATCAAAGGTGGAGTGTTGTCAGCAACTCGCACTAGCCATATTTTTTTAGTGATCAGTGGGGCGGGTTTTTACACTGTATGAGGAACCCTAATATAATATGTTACTACTATAATATAGCGTCGTTGAGCGGTACTCAAGATCGTCGGTCTGACCGGCAATTTTTATCAACTAGGTCATCGTGACCCAAAATTTTATGGTTAAAGAGCTGCAACATTAAAAAAATAAAATCTATTATATAAATTTAATTTGTTTTCCTTTTTTTCAATTTTTCGATAACTTTTTTTTAATAATAGAGATTATTATCAGAAGTAGATTTGTTATCTGGTAATGTGAATTTCTATTTTATTTTATTGTTTATAATTTAAGATTTATAATTTAGATTAAAAGAGCGATTTGAGCAATTTCTTTTTTTTTATATTGTTTAAATATCTTTTGTGGAGCAAATTAAGGTTCCGCAAGGGCATCACTGAACTAGGCTATCATCATTTCAATAGTAGGTGTTAATTATTACAAAAAATTGTCCGTGGTTCGGACTGACGCAAAATCTCTTAATCTTACTCATTATATTATATTATGTATATGGCTTAGGCTTTTGTTTTATTTCTTTTCTTTTAGCAATTTCAGGGCTTCTTCGCTCAGTGTTTCATTATTTCTTTTGCTAAGTCTAAGTTAATTTGCATTGTATTGTTGCGATTATTCTCTTTCAATTAGTAATTGATATTTGATTGGTTAGAATGAGGATTCGTATAATTTTTATATGTATTGCTATTACTTGAGGGTGCTGTTCGACATGTGTTGTGCTTTTGGTGAGATGGTCATATATTGCGTAGGAAGAAGACTTTCAGCGGTATATAATAATTTTCCTTTAAATAATTTTTTTATACAACAATCTTATGTAGGTAATTAATAATAATTATTATTTAATTCTATATGAATTGTATAAGGTACCAATGTAAACCTTTTTTTATGTACGAAATAAATGAAATGAAATTATATATAGTATATTCGTTCATAATAACTATTACACTTTATATTTACTTTTTTTCGACCGTGGATGTTAACAAATTTGAAATTTATGAACAGGCTATTCGGTCAACGAAAAGTAAATACTTTTGTAATATTATAGGCTCTAGCTTTCGCCTGAGCCTGTGGTTTTAGCTTACGCCAGAATAATTTCAATAAATAATAAGTATGTAACTATGTTATAAATTTTATTTGAAAAATGTATAGGTATATATATTTTTTTTCAAATTAATTAATTAACTTTCTGTTTTACATGATATTATAATATTTATTTACGTATATATTAGATGACTTTTTAACCTGATAATATAATTAAACAAAAATCTTGCTAATCATTATTATACATAAAAAAGAAATCAAAAGAGACTTACCGCCTCTCTATGTAATATATCAATTAATATAATAATCAGCAATTAAAAGATTAGAAAATCGTTAAATGAATTAAATATAATATATAGAAATAATAAAAATTAAAATTACCCACGCCATAAATATATATTTGTGCTTACTTAACCTTTTTGCGGTTCAAATCAGATAACGAGAAATTTATAAAAATTCAGAATTATTTTTTTTTCTCGTAAAATTATTTCATTAAATAAATTGTTTACTAATAAATATTTATAAATGTTTTTCAAAAATAATTTAAAATCGTAATTAGAAATTTTCTATATGTTTACACAATATCAGGTTATTGATCTGTTGAATTTTCTTAATTATAAAAAATTGTTTCTGAATGCGAGAATAAAAAATATTATTAGATAACGAAAAACTGATTATAACGCAAAAAATATGAATCTTACAATCAAGATTTATTTTCTATTATATGTACATTCAGAAATGAAGTGACAAATATTTATAAATATTTTTCGAAAATAATTTAAAATCGCAATTAGAAAATTTTCTATTTTCTAATATAATAATTATGAGGTTATTGATCTGTTGAATCATGTAAAGCTTGTGGTAATTTTGATGCGAGCTACTATTTTTTTATTAAAAAGTGGTCTCCTTCTTTAATTGGCTCTTCTGCTAAACATAACGATAAACTCAAAATAAGTTATAATAAATTTCAAATATAAAAAAAATAATTACAGTACATTTTACAATTTTATATTGTAAAGGATCCTTAGATATACTTTAGCTAACTAAATTATTGTGACAAATATAAGAATGCCACTAGCAAGTAATTTAAATATCAACAGTATGTTATTTAAAAATATAAAGATTTGATACTAATTATTTATTCATATACAAGTTCTACGTTTTAATTTTGTTACAAAAAATTATATAATATATAGGTATGTATATATGTGAAACTTAGGCAAGATCTTGCAAAAAAAGTTCTATTATTTATACAGAAAGACATAATATAATATATACACTTTGTATATTTAAATATAAATTTATATTTATAGTGTCATTTATTATTGCTTATTTTTTAATTAATTAGTGTGTGCAAAAATATTTAACGATCACACCGCGCAGCGATCAAACCCACTTATACTTATTACTCGATTATGCAAATTGTGTATTATTTTGTTAATACAATATTATAACACTGGTCAACTATAAAAAAATGTCCAGACTTATATTAATCGTTTTTTTACTTAAATTAAAAGTGCTGATTACAAAAATAATACTATAGTTTTGTTCTAGCAGCTCCAGTTTTCAAATTTAGAACATATGTAAATTCTTCTTCGATCATTCCAAAACTTCATATGACATTACCTAAAATTACCCTAATATCTCTCCTTATGTTTGCGTCTAAAAAACAGTCTTCGGGGCACAAATTTTAAAATATTTGTTATTATTTATTGATTTCAGAATTAATTTTATCAAATGAAAATGAATGTTTGTTAATTTTTTTGTTACAAGTCGGTTTTTTAGACACAAACATAAGGCGTCGGTGCATTAAGTCGTATCTACAGAAAGAATAAGAGGAACCAAAACGATTAATTACTAATACTTTTAAATAATCAAATTATTTAATTTAAACACAATTAAAATTAGAATTTAAATATAATATTAAACAATTTAATAATAAGTTATGAAATCCATTGAGTGAATTAGTAAATGAACTCTTATTATATTCTTGAAAAATGAAGACATGAGCTAATGCACCGACGATATCGATATGTTAAAAAAGGTATAGTAAATTTAGCTTTAGACTTAATCGGGTAAATAATGGTGATTTTAGACAATTTTTAAATTTAAAAAAACATATATTTTTTTGTAACAAACGTGTTTTTTGAGTGGTCTTAAAAAGTGCAAGTACGATATCGGCTGTTTCTTTTGAGTTTTTAGTATATTTTAATATTACTTACATAAAATGTTTTTTAAATATTTTCCTTCGAATTTAAATTTTTATTAATAATAATTTAAAATTTCTTATTTTTCAAAATTGATCATATTTAAGAAAATAATAACTATTTATTGAAAACTTGAATAATCGGACATGCGGTCGTTGGGGGAACAGATCTATTATTTCAATAAAAATGCACTAAGTATATACTACTACTCCTTTCTGATGACGGCGTTGTTTGGACAGAAACAGTAAAAAACAGTTTTTTGATAGCGCAGCAATGCGCTAAGCACATGAGGTATGAACATGGGCCGTAGGTCTACAAGTAGTGTACTTAGTGCATTTTTATTGAAATAATAGATCCCTTCCCCCAACGACCGCATGTCCGATTATTCAAGTTTTCAATATAAATTTCGGTAGATAAAATAATTTCTTTTTTCCTAATATCTATTTATATTTGATAATTATTGGGTGCCTGCAAAAAAAAACTGTTGAGATTTTCGAATTTAGCACTCAAAATTACCCTGAAACAGAAATAACCTATAAAATTAAAAAAAAGTGTAATTTTGTTGACCAGTGTATATATAAGATGTAACACCATAAAAACAAGTAAACAAATGTACTTTATAAGATTACGTTTTTCGTGTTATAATTATATGCGTCGCCTAAAGAATTAATCTTGTTTAATATAATGAGAAAATTTAGCTTAATATAAAATCTGCAAGAACTCGTAAGTTATTAATCAGTTTAAATTTTGATGTTGACTGCAGAACTCTGTTAATTAAATTTGTACATTCATAATATTATACTATAGAATAATTGATTAATAAATAATAATTATATATTTTTGCGGATTAATAATAGAGTATGTCGCAGTGTTTATTAAAATTTACACAATTTACAAATAAAGTTAATTATTATTTGGATTCAGTAACTTTTTTTATAAAATTGGAATTAGTTAATCATAATATTTTGAAATCTAATAATAGCAAATATATAAATTTGAAATAATTTTTAATTAATTGCTGTTATTTTTTTGTTGCAGTGTTCATGACATTATGAAGAGCTATGTAGTTGCTGCTCTGATTACATGCTTATTGGGGGTTATTAACCCCACAAATGGTGGACCATTGGATGCAGCTTTAAGTTGGGCGCGAGCAGATCGATTGCCGATTGAAGTAAATCTGCCATGGTTGCCGTGTAAGTACTTTTTTTTAATTTTTTTTATGATTTTGTTCAAAAGTGGTTTTTAATTACAATTTGAAAAACGCATTTTTTACGAATTATAGCAAAGATTTTATAAATAATAATAATACATCCATGAATTATAGTTATTATATTGTGTGAGACCACTGCGATAAAACTAAATCAATCACTTTTTCCAAACAAAATATCAAATTCTAATTTAAATATTGTTAAATTACATTATATAATAATTTTAAATGAGTAAATAAGATATAAATCCTTGCATTATATAATATCCTTATAAGCTTCGGAATATGTAAATCCTCTGGAAAAATAAATAAATACATGAATTAAATAAAAAAAAATGTAATGATGTTATAATAAAATAAAATTACTTTATTCAATTTAATTTCAACAAATTGTTCAGTAAACCGCAAAAATAAACTGGGATGCAGCTTTTACTATAGTTTCAATCTGAATATGTATAATACCAGAGCAAATTAAAAAAAAAATCGTCTATTTGGGCAATTTTTACAAACAATTGAAAAGACTATATGGGCGTCACTTCTTTCCTTAGACTTAGATGCCCCTAAATACCATACCAGATAGTGTATATAATATATATATTACACATATATAAACTCCATACATGACGTGGATTTTTGGTTTAATAAAATAGTAAAAATAAAATGATTAATTAATATAATTTTTTATAATGATTAATTTTGTTAACATATTTTAGTTTCCGGTTTTCGTGACTTTTTCCAAAAAAGAAAAAAGAAACAACAAAACAATTTTGTTATTTTAATTATAACGAGTTTTTATTATATACAATAAATAATAATGGATATATATATTAAACTGAATACAAAAATTACACTAATGAATTAATAGATTTGATTAGAAACACAATACACAAGATACACATGCTATAATATGGTATAATATAATCGAGAGCCTGTAAAAATCAACAAATTCCTATCATAAAAACGACCGCTTAAGCAAAAAAAAAAAATATTATGAATTAATAACTATATCCTATATAGGTATATACTATATATAGTTTATGAACTAATATTAATTGAAAAAAAAATATAAAAGATTTATTAACCCTTCTGCACGTGAATTAATTCTACTGATAGCAAAATATTTTTTTTTCATCAAAAACAAAACAAAATTTTTTTTTACTCTAATAAATAATCTTCTTGGAGGGTTAAGAACTATTTTGTATAGAACTTATTTTTCATATATATATTTTTTTTTTAATTTTTATTTAAATTAATTAGTTATTTTTATAAGTAATCAGATTAATATAAACAGTGATAATGGTTTATTAGCCGAAGACCCTCATGGGTTGGTTGTATATTGTGGCAAATTATTATTATTATAAACAATTTTTAAAATGAACTTAATTTGTTTTCGATTAGTTGAAATTTTTTTTTTTTTAATAATAAATTAATTATTATTATTGAAAATATTAATAATTTAACGTTTCATCCAATATAAATTGAAAAATTACGATTTTTAGATTTGAGTTTTTCAGGTTCAAAAAGATACTTACAATTATATCCGAAATTGATTCGATTCATGTACCTTATATAGATCGACAACTGGCTGGGTTTATTGAATTTCACTTGAGACTGTAGATCGCCGATGTAACGTTGAATTAGATAAAAACATATCTATTCAACATGTCAGTGACATTTCAAATTATTAAAACGGAATTTCATGTTAATTGGGATTCTGTGATAAACCAACCAAACATGATATTTAGACATACAGTTTTATTGAATTTATTATAGAATTATATGTCAAACTTAGTTAATTATAACATTAATTTAAAATAAATTTTGAAGTTGCTACACGCATAGAGTAGGAGTTTTTGGCTTTGCCATTATATCTACATTGTTTTCTATATATTTTTTTGTAAAGATGAATAAATCAGATAAACTGAATGAAAAAATCAGATGGGAATTAGAATTATTTAAATGAATTATTAATTATTAATTAAATAATAATCAATTTATTAAAACAATTTTTTTAATTAGTCCTACTATTGGAAGTATTTTACATATTATTTTTTATATACAGAAAATGTTATATAGGCGATAAGATCTTAAAATTTGTTACGGATGGTTTTTTTATTTTCCCATTGTTTGCTATAGAATATCAAGAATTTTTTTTTCTCAGACACGGGTAGCTCCCATACAAAAAAAACGGGAAAAAATAGAGTACACAAAGAAATAGAAAGATCTAGATGAGATACGTTCTTGAAATTTTGTAGGGATGATTTTTAGTGTCCCCAGTGTCTGCTATTGTTGAATATTAAGAATTTTGATTTATAGAAACGGGTATAGCTCCCGTACAAAAAAAGGGGTAAATGGGAAGAATATATATAGTACAAATTGAAAGTTTTAGCTGAGATACGATTTTGAGATTGGGAAGAGATATTTTGCACTGCTAGAATGAATATATAATGTTGTTAATAAATCTTGGACTAGAGTACCTTGTTCAGAAACTTATCTATATGGATAATAGACATCCGAAACTCCGAAATGAATTTATATTTATTTTTGATATTTGCATTAGATTTTTCTTTGCAAACTAAACCATTATCAGTCGTTTGAAATTATTGAGAGTTAACGATCATTAGTCCTTGGAGATTCCTTTCTTTCACAATACACATATAAAAAATGCATATTATATAAAGCCTTTATTTAGGTAAAAATGGTCAAATTGCCGGGACCCAAAAAAAAAAATAAAAGTGAAAGTCCGTCCTCGGAATTGGCCAAACTTCGGCCAGGGTGAGTTTTTTTGGGTCTTATTGTATGCGGGATTGCGCATTCGGGGTATATAGGCCAAAGATGAAGGTGGGCTCCAGTACGATTTTTTTTTTGTAAACATATCAAAAAAATATGGACCCATATAGAAAGTTTTTTACCAGTAGACCGATTCGGCCAAATTTTGGTAGGGGTGAGTTTTTATTGGTCTCATACTCTAAGATTACATACATTTCTCTATAGGTCATAGAACAGGTGGGGCTCCAAAACAATTTGTTTTATAAAAATGACCGAAAAATATGAACATATAAATGTAGCGTGATGGTTAAGAAAAGTTTTACTTTAGATTATGGTAAATTTTTGTAGGTGGTAAGGTTTGCCGAAATATATGAGCATATAGTTTTATAGATTTTTGTAAATTTTGATGTGGATTAGTTTAAAGTATAACTCTATACTCAGGTATTTCTCTTAGGGTATCTAGGTTGAAGACGAGGGAGCCTCCTATTTTAATTTTTTTTTAATGTGAACTAATGAGAAAATATTGATTGGTTTAAACCTGTTTTTTCATCTATTCGAATAAAAAATTTATATTTATTTTTCTTACAGTTGAAAATGAAACGCGATGCTTTGGTGACATTGGCTGCATGAACATCACACGAGAATGGTATCATCTGATACATCGTCCATTCAATGTATTTCCTTTGCCCAGAAGTGTCATCAATACACGTTTCATATTGTACACTGAGAAAAATCCAACCGAAGGACAAGTACTCGAAGCCGACAATAAAGAAGCAATAAAAAATTCAAATTTTAATCCGAAATGGATGACAAAGTTTATAATTCACGGTTTCATAGATACTCCGTTATCGAATTGGGTATCTGAAATGCGTGATGAATTAATAGCTAAAGGTAATTTAAATGTTATTGTTGTTGATTGGGCTGGTGGATCATTGCCATTATATACTCAGGCTACGGCAAATACGAGATTGGTAGGTTTAGAGATTGCACATCTTATAAAAAAATTGCAGGAAGATCATAATTTAAGGCCAGAAGATGTGCACATGATTGGCCATTCGCTGGGTGCACATACGGCCGGCTATGCTGGTGAACGAATTCCTGGTATCGGACGAATTACTGGATTAGATCCAGCCGAACCATACTTTCAAGGTATGGGTCCATCCATAAGACTTGATCCGTCCGATGCACAATTTGTTGATGTCATACACACGGATGGCAGAAGTTTCTTTTTATTGGAAATTCCCGGTTACGGAATGTCTCAATCGTGTGGTCACATTGACTTCTATCCAAATAATGGAAAAGAACAACCAGGCTGTGCAATATCCCAAGAAGGTGGAACGCTAATACCATTGACTTTGGTAAAAGATGGCATTGAAGAGGCATCTCGAGTCCTGTTGGCTTGTAATCATGTTAGAGCAATAAAATTATTTATCGATAGTATTAATGGAAAATGTCCTTATGTTGGTACGTAAATTTCGTTTATTATTTAAATTTGTCTAATTTCTACGCATGTTTAGCTCATCGATGTCCATCATATCAACACTTTTTGGCCGGACGTTGTTTTAAATGTAGCACTGGAAATTGTGCAATTATGGGCTACCATGCATCATTACCGGTGTTGGCATCATCTAATTCGTCGGAAAATGAGGTAATACCCGAAAGTAATGAAGTTATTATGACTCCACAGCCTGGCAAATATTTCCTAGCAACTGGCAGAGATTTTCCATTTTGTCGTAAGATTTGCATTTAACGATATTTTTACATTTACTGATTTTGTTAATTTTAGAGCGTCATTATCGATTCACCATTGAATTGGCCAAGCCTCGTGTCGCCGAACATTGGGTTCAAGGTTACCTGACAGCAGCAATATTTTCCGATAAAGGAGCCCTTCGAAATATCGATTTGACGCCAAAGGGAACGGCAAGACTAGAACATGGTTCAACGTATCAAGTTGTTATAACAAATCCCCACGATTTGGGTGATAGAATAAGAAAAGTAGAATTAAATTGGGCACACGAAATGAATGTGCTAGAGCCTAGATCGTTATGCTTGTTTTGGTGTAACGATCATCTGTATGTTAAATCAATGATGGTTGACACAATGCAAATGCCATCAAGAGAGTAATGTTTATGCTTGATATTTGTTAAAGAAAAAAAAAATTATTTCTCTTCTTTCAGAAAACGTAATACCGATTTTTCCAACAAACTTTGTTCGCCGAAACGTGAATATGCCGACATTGCAAATCGTGGATCGTCTGTTTTCTATGACAATTGCAAAAAATAATCCTAATAACCGATTTTTTGGAAACCAAAATTTTTGAAAAATTACAAAACAGCCCTATTTTTTGTGGATAACAAGAGAGCTACAAATTGTTTTTGTTTTATGAAAATTATTTTAGCATTTTTTTTCGTTTTATTATTAAGTATTATTTAGTTTATAAGTTTATAAGAAATATTGTATAGTACAATATAAAATTAAAGTTAAAAATAAAAAAAAAAAAACAAATAATTCTCGAACGCATTTCCAATGAATGCGAAAATGAAATGCAATTGTTCCAAAACTAAACTAAACACTATAGTTTAATTAATAATTATTATATATTTTTAATTATTAATTAAACTATACACGGTAAAAGATATAAAAAATTAAAGTGTTTCATTTTTAAAATTAAAAAAGAAAGATTTTTCCAAAACTTTTTAATTCAAGAACAATTTTTTATATATATAAAATGTAACACAATGTGTGATATGAATTATAATAATATGTAAACTTTTTTTTTAGTATGTTAAGTTTATTGTAATTTTAATGTTTAAAATATAAAAAAATTAAATTAAAAAAATTTTGAGTTTCAATAACAGGGGATTTTGCTAATTTTTAGTTTGAAACAAATATTTTATTTTAAGTTTTGAACTAACAAGCGATTATAGGTCCAATTGATGAATGTTGACATCAAAATCAAATTTATAATTTTTTATTTATAGATAACTTAAAATTTCTGAAAATCTTCATACCAACGGAATTTCAATCGACCTATCCTAATGTATATACGTATCATTGCATGTTAAATGTGTCAGTAGGACCACAGGTCCGTTGACAATAAAATAAACATATAGAAAGAAGAAAATTTATTAATACGTTTATTTATAGGGAAGTAAACATCCCAGCTAAATTAAAATCTAAATTTTTCCAAATCCAGCGCTAATAGTAACTGCTATTTTGTAAACATTTTCGTAAAATAAATTTGTATTCTGACAACACATCTTGAAATCTAATTCATTAGATGTGTTGCAATAACGTGATATTCGTTTACAAAATTTTGTGAATTCTGACTATTTTCAGTTTTTGTGAAATATTTTCTTTTAAAGATTTTTGTATTATATATTTCTTTTTCGTATTTTTTTTACACCAAATTGTCTACGAAATTGGAACCAGCAAAAATTTACATGTTATATGTGTACACAGTGTATCAATTTTGTTGAACTACTGGGAAGCGTATAGTTCCCATCTCATAAAACAGAAAACTGTCGAAATTTGTTTTTACAAAAAGTGCATGGCAGGGTCGAGGGACTTATAACTATAAGTATTTCATTTTAAAAATTAATAAAAAAATACATGTTTTTTTGCAAACGCGTATGCGCATATTTTCCTATTGTAGAAATTGTTAAATTAAATAATACAAAAAAAAAATACATTTTCTGCTGTAACTGATAAACTTAAAAATTAAATCTATATAAGGTTCGCTGTCTATAGTCTTTTGTTTTTTCCATATTTATATTTACGTTTTCGTTTTTTTAAAGCATTTGCCAAACCATTTAGGGCTAAGGCTAGACTGTTTGCCGCAGATCCCAATGCAAGAACCGCATCAGATAAATTATCATCACTTTCGGAATCATTTTCATCTTCAACAACTTCATGAACTTCTTCGTAAATTGGTGAATGTACTTTTTCAATAGTTAAATTTGATTGTGTTGTCGTTTCGACAGTTTCTGTTGTAACATATTCCTCAATTTGTACGTCAGCATCATTGTCTTCTTCGTCTCTTGATTGAAATATGTCAACGTATTTAACATTCTCTGGTTGTGCCTCAGCATTTTCGTAACTGTTCTCTTCAACGTTTGATATGCTTTGGTAATGTATGTATTGGCCAGTTTCATCGATTTCATCAAATTCGTCCTCATATTGATCGTCTTCATCTGAACAACTAAGATAATTAGCTGCCTCTTGTTTTATATTTATCTCGGCAGTATCTTGCCACGAATGGAGCAATGTATCGTGGTGGTTTAGCTTTAAAATTCTCTTTTCCAAATCAGATGGAGAACGAAGCGTCTGGGCACGCGATTCTGACTGCGTTTTCGCACGTTTTATTGTATAGAATGTAAGATCGTTCCAATATTTTGCCCATTTTGAGGATGTCTTTAGTGTGCCATCTATAGAGTTTAGTTTATGTGTTATTTCTATCCAAATTTTTTGTTTGTTCTTAGTATTGCTGGCATTGGTAGTGTCTTTGTGTAATTCAAGAGCGTAAGGATTTTCTTCAAAATATTTGATAAGTTGATTTTTTTGTTCTTCTGTAGCGCGTCCACTACGAATTCGACTATTCTCAAAGTTAGATTGAAAAGCCTTGCAAATAGGCTCCTTCGCCTGTTTTATGACAATAAATGATTTTTGATCCTAAAAAATGTTTCTTTATAGAGAAATACTTTTAAACCAATAAAATTATTGGAGAATCTACACTTTAGCGCTTCCGAATGGAGGGGGCCGACATCAAAAACCGCTATAAAATTTGGACGGGAAAAGGGATCAAAGTTTGGTTTTAGAAAAATTTATATTTGGGGGGGGGGGTTTAAGAGAGGGTTAAGAGGTGTATGGTATCAAATAAAAGGTATTACAAATAAATATCATTTAAAAAAAACTTTGGAGCAAATTCAAACTTCATGTAGGTGGGAGGGGCAAAAATCTGTTTTTTCATATATTTGTTCGTAGAAGGGCAGGGTCGGAATAAAAAAAAATTGGTATGGCGGTTGAATACTTTTCCGGCGCTTTCAGCAGGAGCCTCCTGCCCCCACTTATAATATTTTATATATTTTGTAAGTGGGGGAAACCCCATCTAGGGCAGGGGAAGGGTTCAAAGTTTCAGATAATATACGTAAAAATTGAGATTGTGACGTAATTAGAAAATATAAAAGTACCACATTTGGAGAATCAATAGAAGGGATAAATACGCGTATTTTGGTATATCATACGAACACCTTCCTCCCCCTATTTTTGTAAAAATTTGCATTTTTGGATTTTTTAGGTTATATTTGTTTGTGGGATAAGGGGGAGGGTTACATCTGCCTTTTTTACTTAATCTGTTAAAGGAAGATAGCCTGAGTATTGCCATACAATTTTTTGGGACATTATAGGGGAGGGGGTATTACGCAGCTATTATTGATCCTTCTAAAAAATATATGAGAAGACTACTTGATCGTTTTCTTTCTGCAATGAGGGGTTAACGTGTGAAAGGGATTAAGGGATTTTATAAATTTTATGACAATACTCAGACTATCTTCCTTTAACAGAATAAGTAAAAAAGCAGCTGTTTATCTGAAAAACCCCTCCCCTGCCCTAGCGGTGACTCGGGGGAAAGCAGGCTCCTGCTGAAAGCGCCGGCAAAGTGAATTTTTGTCGGTATGGCCATAAACGCTCAAGTGTAGTTTAGCCCTTTATTTTTACCTTTTCAACATTCTTATCACTTTTCCATTCCATAATACTTTTAATCCTTTCCTCATGTGGTCTTAATGGCTTTAATTTTCGACTTTCGTCACCGTTTTCGGCAGATTTAATTAAAATATCCATTCGTTGTTTGGTGTAAAATCTTAAAAATACAATAATTTGACTAAATACATTTTAAAGCTATTCAAATATGAAACTTACTGAAGATCAAGCCAATATTTTCTCCATGCTGTCGGTGTCTTCTCAGCCCCATGAATGTTATTCAATTTATTAGCCAATTCATCCCATGGTATTATTGAAGAGTTGTTTTCATCTAAGTCACTAAAATAAATCAATTTAATAAGAATTGGGCAAAATGTATAATTCCATTAAATACTTACGCTTTACCTTTTGCTAACAATTCCAAATGACCCTCAATGTAATGCAGTAATGCGTCTTTTTGTTCATCAGACGCTCTTTTACCAACAACCTAAGTATGTAATTATTTTATTCTAAATTTTTAAATTAAAACTCTAAAAATTTACTCTCATATTTTAAGTTCTCCTTTAATTAATTTGGATGAAATCTGCTGGGCTTCACTTCTCCAAATCCGAATCAAAAACAAATTAAGGCTACACAAAACTATCCAAACATTTAATTGTTGCGAATCTCCTGTAGCGATTATGCCAATTCCAGGAAATATATTTCAAGTAACGAATTTAACGATCTTTAACAGACATAAATTTATCTCACAATTTCTGGCGAGACCAAACTCACAAATTAATAAATAAAAATTCAAGACGCAAAAATATGTTTTCCCACAACAAGTACACGGCACACGCAGATCCTACTCCCGCCTAAATAAAAAAAAATAAAGAAATGTCAAACAAAAAGTTGCTTAAAATTCGCAATCCCACCAATAGATGGCCAAAAACTCAGCAACAATATTTTTTATATTTTTGACGTCTTCACCATCGAAAAAAGTACTTGTGTGCAGGATCACGAATTTTATTTTATGTAAAAAATCCCGATTTATATAATTAATTACGTGAAAAGTAATTAATACGGCTTGATAGTTGTTCAAAATGGGTAATGTTAATGCTCAACCGGAAAAATTGGTGGGTCCTCATCCGCTGAAAGAGCCAAGTTTTGATCCAAATTTTGGCTTTTCAAATGGTCGCAAGGAACGAGGTAGGT
Organism: Diadocidia ferruginosa; assembly: GCA_027564275.1. Classification (NCBI taxonomy): domain Eukaryota; kingdom Metazoa; phylum Arthropoda; class Insecta; order Diptera; family Diadocidiidae; genus Diadocidia; species Diadocidia ferruginosa. The sequence goes on along the minus strand of JANSTW010000007.1, from coordinate 39,363 downwards.
TCGATTAGAAAAGTTTTAATTATGCTGCTATTTTATCAATTGTATCTTTATGGCTTTTAATAAATTTATCGATTTTATTTATCTTTCCTGTAATGGTAATAATAAAAATATGAAATCTGTGTTTACAAAAATTATATAATAAAAGTGAAACGGAGGCCATGTTTTTGTATGTCATACAAAATACATGCACGAGTGCGTTCATTGTGCTGTTCTGTTGTGCACTTACGTGATTTTTACATTCAATTTTTGTTTTTATATAAATTAAATTTTAAGGACGATATTTTTTTAATTCAATTTCTTTTGACTGTATACATCAAATTTATAAAAACAATCGTCGAAAAAGCAATTTAGCACGTTTCTTTAGAAAATATAAACGGATTTTTAAAATATGGCCCGAAACTTTAAAAAATGCGCATAAACTGCGGAAAATAAAAAAAACATGTATATGAAAAATAGAATTAGTATATTTGTTTTAAATTCTTTAAAATTAATCTTTTTAAATTATATTTAACATAAACCTTTTCCATGTTAAAATTATTAAAAATAGTAAAAATTTTTATTAAACTAAAAATGTTTTCTATTTAAAAATGTTATTTTATGCTCATATAAATTACAAAGTTTTTCATAATATGTTAACACTAAGTAAACAGATTTAAAATATCCAAAAATGAACTTTAGTTTCAACAAGTCGTTAAGAGCAAAGTTTTTACCCGTTTGTTGTAATTTTGCTTGTTGCCTAAAGGACAAAAAAAATTGGTTTCTTTGATTTTTCACGTTGCTTACTTAACAAACCCTAAGTTCCTTTTGAGTTTTGACTTTAAATTCATAATTTGGATTTTGAGAAATAGAAGAAGAATCTGTACTAATGTAGCGGTTCAGAAAACTAATTGTTAAAGAAAAATGTAATTACATTTTGCTTCGGACTATCCTTCAAAATAATTAATTCTTCATATACAATTTAAAAACCAAACTATAAAAAATCGTTACTAATATGTTTTTAAAATTGTCGATATATTACAATATATTTTCTTCTTTTTTTAGTAATGATTGCTACCGAAGAACAAATGCGATCGGCTAAAATACCTCTAGCGGACCGTGACTATTGTGCCCATAAACTGATCGATTATCAAGCATGTCGTGCTGATGTATATCCATTTTTATACAAGTGTGCTCATGAAAAACATGCCTTTTTAACTTGTGAATATGATGAGTAAGTTGAGTTGTTTCCTTTAATTTTAATTTATTTAAATACAATTTAATTTGTGTAATAATATTGTTACAGTTATATTCTACGAATGAAGGAATTCGAACGTGAGCGGCGATTAGTTGAACGTCAAAAGAGAATCGACAAAAAGCTAAAAAATTAGAATATAAATAATTAAATAAAAATAAATCGTAAATAATCAATGTCTTTAAATATTTTAGTTGAATAAAAAAAAATAATTTAAAATGTATTTTTTGGTTTATTTTCTTATAATTTATATATTTTCGAAAATAGACATTTTGCAAATAACTTATTTTAGTTTTAAAATTTTAAAATTCGAGATAAGAATGACTTGCTTTCAAATATATAAATATTTTACAAAAAGGGTATACCAAACAAAAAGTTAAATTATACTTAATTAAAATAAATACAAAAAATATCTTATAAATTTTTTAAATTATGTCAACAAATTAAAAAAGATATGCAAAAAAAGCAACTAAGGCACCAGCTAAAATTTATTAATGACGAAATGTCAAAATGATACAGGAAAGATAGTTAAACGAGAACAAAGAAAATTTTACACACAGCTGATTTTTAGATGGTGTAATTTTCTATGAAAGTTCACGAAAGTAGTATAACTGATTTAGTTATGTTAACATTTTCTCTGTTACTTCTCAATTAGATCTAATATTTGAGTAAAATTAGAATGGGAGCAACATTTCTATTTTCGATCATAAATAAAAAAGTGCTTGTGTTGTTTTAGAAATAATCTGAGCAGCTAGTCCACATTGTTCCACATGTTCCTATTTTATATTTTAGAAAAGTAAAGTCTTCGCGCAGGTCTATTTATTTTAACTGGCAAAATTTTAATTATTACAATTTTAAGAATTAAAATTTTTGAAAATGTCCCAGATCCATTTTATTAGTAATTAGTAACTTTTTAGGTGTTAAAAGAAGGGAAAAAATGCGTGCTAAAGCATTTGAATTTATGTACCGAATTGATCCTAGCAATTTGACCTAATTTAAGGCTTGTAACTGTTTCCATACAAACTTTAAAATATGATGGATTTTTTGTATACAAAATTCGCATATTGATGATAGCCGAAATTTCTACAAAAGCGATTAGATAAAATAAAAAAATAAACAAACATCAGCACCATCCCGTGTTCATCAACCCGAACTAAATAAGCCGATATCGAGCTGTCAAAATTTCTTTTTGCAAAAAATCTTAAAAAAAAAACACAGAAACGGGGAAGGGAACGCCGTAATGGCTGCCATATAAAGAATTTTATCTGGAAGACCCTTTCACAAGTAAATGGACAAAAGTATTGTTTTTATGTGATTATTGTGTGTGATAAAGATCGAAGGGACTTTATTGTGCTTTGCTAAATAGTAATTGATATGTTTGCAGTGGAACGACGAGTGTTTTTCTGGTAAATTTGCGATTTTTTCCATCAAACAAAATGGTCTGCATTCTTGCAAAAAAAAAAGAACAAAAAGATTTTCCTTTATTAAAAATTTACATATAATTAAGTATCGGCTTATGTAAAAGTTCTATTTATATGCACATCAATTTGTTCAAGCATTAATCTTTACAACGAGCTTAGTTTTTAGCGTTGGCCGTTCAAGAGAATCTCGGTTTCAATGAATAAATCACAAGATCATTAATAATAAATTCAAATCAATGATAAATTATTTGCGGTGTACAAAAAAATGGGTGCGCATCCCAGACAAGCAGTTCACGGTAGAGTGTGGTGTGCGGGCTGCCGACATTTTAGATTCTATTAAATTGATAAAATTTATAAATTATAATTTTTCGCTTACAATGAAAAATGCGGTAGAAATTAAATCCGAACAAGATTATTGCGGTTCAGTTCAAAGGTTCTTGGTCTGATCGCACAATAATTTGTTTCCCTGTTAAAACTCCATGTTCAGAGTCTGATTTGTTTTTAATTGCCGTGTGTTTTTTTTTAATAAATTTTCAATGAAAAAAAAAAACCGAGAGTACCGCCGACGACTTGTCCATATACAAATAATTTTCGCTTGTTTGTATATAAAAATTCTATAAATGTTTGCAATAAAAAAAATTTGACTGAAAATTAATTAATTTACAGCTAGTTAGCTACCTACCTAAGCTCAGCTGCTATTGAGATTATTCACTTGAAACAATTAAACCCACTGAAATAATTATCGTACTTATCATTATTTGTCTATCATTTTGAAATCCACCTGGAAGTTAAATCTAAATATTTGTTGATAAATTAAAATTAATAATTAACAGATTCTTTTAACAACAAGGGGCGTACGAACGATATGCGACTGATAAGAAAATGTTGCTAATTAAAAAGCTATTTTACATTTTTGACGGGAAGATTATAAGAGTTTCTCGAGGGGGCGTTACCGCCTGACCACATTTTGTCCCAAAGACTTTCATTTTCAGAGATCTTCGATAATTCTATAAGACGAACTTCTATAAGACTCAAAACTTCCAAAAAATGTCCATCAAACTTTTAAAAACTTCCAAAAGATTTCCATAAGATTTCTATAATACTTCCAAAAGACTTTCATAAGACATGCTTCCAAAAGTTTTCCAAAAAACTATAAAATTTCCATAATACTTTTATTAGACTTCAGTGAAACTTCCATAATATTTCCAACCAACTTTCCAAAAGATTTTTATAAGAAGACTTCTATAAGATTAGACTTTCAAAAGACGACTTAAAAGACTTTCAAAAGACTTTTGAAAGACTTCCTAAATATTTATAACAGACTTTCAAAAGCCTAATACAAGACTCTTAGAAGGCCTCCAAAAGACTTCCATAAGTCTTTCAAAAGACTTTCAAAATACTTTCATCATACTTTCCAAAAGACTTAAAAAACTTTCAAATGACTAATACAAGACTCTCAGAAGACTTCCAAAAGCCTTCCATAAGACTTTCAAAAGACTTCAAAAAAACTTCCTTAAGACTTCCAAAATACTTCCATCAGACTTTCCAAAAAACTTGAAAAACTTTCAAAAGACTTCCACAAGACTTTCGAAAGACTTCCCAAATATTTCTATCAGACTTTCAAAAGACTTCCATAAGACTTCCTTAAGACTTCCAAAATACTTTCATCAGACTTTCCACAAGACTTCAAAAACTTTCATAAAACTTCAACAAAACTTTCAAAAGACTTCCATTAAACTTCCAAAAGATTTCGATAAGGCTTCCAAATAATTTTCATAAGACTTCAAAACCTTCCAAAATACTTCAATCAAACTTTCAAAAGACTTATAAGAGATTTCCATTAGACTTTTAAAAGACTGGAAGAAGACTTCCAATATCCATAAGATTTTTCAAAAAACTTCCATTACACAAAAACGTTCATAAGACTTACTTTCCCAAATTCAAACTTTTCCAATTAAATGAGAATGAGAAAATAATTAAATATTTTTTTTAGATTTATTCTTAACCTAAATCATGGACATCAGCCCATCAGACGATCAACCTATGGAAGGGGATGCAAAATCCGAATCTAATGTACAAGTAAAAGCAACAGATAATAAAGAAAAAACATCGGCAGAAGCGGCGGCATCTACATCATCGACAACAGTAAAAGCTGATGAAACATCCGCAATAATGGAAGAAGAGAACCTGCTGGTTCCATCGGAAAAACAAAATTTTAGTCGCGAGGACTCACCGCATCATTCAGATGATACAAATTTACTAGAAGAAAGCAATTACGTTCCAGACGATGACGATGAAATCGAGATGATGGAACATCAAAAGAGAAAAATGCATTTAATCGATAATCGTGACATGAGTCCGAAGAAACAATTTAAAAAATCGAAAAATTTAAACTATTTTCCAAATGATCCGGATGAAGAGGACGATGAGGAGGAGGACGATGATGATGAGGGGGTTGAAGATTATGATGGTGCTGTTGGTGGACTAGAAGATGACGACTATGACGATTTCGATGAGGACGATGACGAAGAATTCGAATTGGAACGTCAACGCAAAAACGAAGAATACATTAAACGGATGAGTGATTTTAGCAAGGAATATGAATCGGATGTGGATGATAGTCTTGGTGATCTGTCGGACATTGATAATAGTAAATCGGGCGTGGACAAGTCGGCGTCCGATCAAAATGAATCATTGAATTTGAATGACATTCTGAGGGAAGGCATTAATTTGGATAAAACTGTACAACTGTCTGACATTGTTGAGAATCCAGAAGAATTTAAGAAAGTCATAACCAAACGAAAACGTAGGAGTGCCGGTGAGGATAATTTGGGTGATTTCGATGATGCCGATGACGAAAATGATGATGAGATGGACGAAGATGACATTAAAGATGTGGTGGACGATGAGGATGATGAAATGAATTTTGATATTTCGGAAAAATTGAAGGATATGGGCGAGATTAGTTTGAAGCCAGTGTCTAAGACTGAACAGAATGCGAAAAGGGAATTTGATTTGGGCGATGAAATTTCGTTAGAGATAAAGAAAAAGGGCGGTGATCAGCAGGGTAATAATAGTGATTGTGACACCGAGGATAAAAGGAAGATATCGAATTTACGTCGAAATATTCGCGGTGTGATGGACGACAATCAATTGGATGCATCGACATTGGCTGCACAGCGTGAAGAATTGGAACGTTTGGCTCGTGTTCAGGAGCAACAGAGGATTATACGCGACGTTCAACGGCAGATCGCTATGGAACGGCAGAATAGTAAGACACAAAATCGAGTACTGTCGCTGCTGCAAGGCAGAACTTCACTACTGAAAAATTCCGTAAATAGTGGAGCCTCCTCTAGTAAGCTACCGTTTCCGGCCAGTGGTTCCGGCACAACTCTTATGAAAATACCGTCAACTGATGTTGTGCCGCGAGGTCAAGCTGCATACAATGAAAAATTTGATCCGAGTCGTGCTAGCCTAACGCCATCCGTAAGTATTGCACCAGTTAAACCGCCACAATTGAAAAAAGGCGAAGGTGAAGTGGACGAGGATGAGGAAAAGATGGCGGCCGAAGACCAAGCCAGTGCAGTCGAATCAACCGATGTGGTAAAACCGAAAAAAGATGTTGTAACCATTGTGGATAGTTCAGATGATGATTGTATTGTGCTGTCGGACGATGATGAGGTTCCCGAAGAGGAGGATGATCCACAAAATAGTGGTTTACATGTGAACGACACATACAATGTGCCGGACGAACAGGGCAGAGTTGTCATCAATATTGGCCACCCAGAAGGCGAACAGGACATATTTGTTGCTCCTCAAATAGCTAGGATAATAAAACCACATCAAATTGGGGGCGTTCGATTTTTATTCGACAACATTATTGAGTCAGTAGAGCGTTTCAGTACGTCGACGGGGTTTGGGTGTATTTTGGCTCATTCTATGGGGCTGGGTAAAACACTTCAACTTGTCTGTTTCTGTGATATATTTTTAAGACACACCAACTCCAAATCAATTCTATGCATAATGCCGATAAATACGCTGCAAAATTGGTTGGCCGAATTTAATATGTGGCTGCCGGCCGATCCGGAAAAATGTCCCCTCAAATCGCAGGGCGAGGTTAGAGCGCGTAATTTTAATTTATATGTTTTAAATGATACTCATAAGACGCTTAGTGCTCGCTCTAAGGTGGTACTCGAGTGGGCGGACAAAGGTGGCGTATTACTGATGGGCTACGAACTGTATCGTCTGTTGAGTATGAAAAAGGTGGCCAAGAAGCGTGGTCGCAAAGTTTATCGTAATCCAGAAGTAGAAGAAAAGGAAGCCGAACAACACAGAAAATTGCTGGACGAAATGCATGCGGCACTGGTTAAGCCAGGACCTGATTTGATTGTCTGTGATGAAGGTCATCGCATTAAAAACTCTCATGCCGGCATTTCGGTTGCGTTAAAACAAATCCGGTCAAAGCGGCGTATAGTTCTTACCGGATATCCCTTGCAAAATAACTTACTCGAATACTGGTGCATGGTGGATTTTGTACGTCCCAATTATTTGGGCACAAAGACTGAATTCTCGAATATGTTTGAACGACCCATTCAAAATGGTCAATGTATCGATTCAACGCCCCAAGATATAAAACTGATGCGTTATCGAGCACACGTTCTGCACTCTTTGCTATTGGGTTTTGTGCAACGACGATCCCATGTGGTGTTGCAAAATTCTCTGCCACAGAAAGAAGAATACGTTCTGTTGGTTCGCATGACTCCCTTTCAACGGGAACTGTACGAGGTGTTTATGAACGACGTGGTCAGAACTAAGGCCGTACCTAATCCGTTAAAAGCGTTTGCAGTTTGTTGTAAAATTTGGAATCATCCGGATGTACTGTACAACTTCCTTAAGAAACGAGAGGCCGATTTGGATTTGGAAGAGGCAGAAGCTGCGGCTAATGATCCCAATTATGAGCCACCAGCAGCCATAATGCCACCAACTGTCGAACCTACCGAAGTAGCCACTGTGTCATCACCTACTAAAAAGGGACCAGGGAAGAAAAAGGGTCCACAAGCAGCAGCTGCTACAGCAGCGTCCACTACCACCGTAATAAAAGAAAAGAAACCTCGCAAGAATGCTGGTCAAGCAGCCAAACCAAAGGGTGGCAAGAAAGGTGCTAAAGATAAACCGGCCGCTACAATTCCGCCATCATTGGGCGATGATGCAGGCGGAAAAATTGATAAATCAGACGAAGGTTCGTCGTCAATGGATCAACAAAAGGTTAAGGCTGAGACGATGGATGTTAAGGCTGAACCACAGGATGGTGTCACCACCTTCAAAACGGAAGATTCTCAAATGCAACAACAATCTCAACAACAACCGATGAACAATTATTCGCATCCACATCAATCTCAATACAATTATAATGCCGGACATTACGGCAATTACAATAATTATGATGGCAATAATTACTATGGAAATTATAACAATTCTTATCAACAACAGAATTATTATCAAAACCAAGGCTATGATCAAGGCTATCATCAGCAAGGTTACAATCAAGGTGGTCCGCCACAGCACAACTACTGGCAAAACAATCAGAACTACTACCAAACGAATCAGAACGAGTACAATTCCCATCAAAATTATTCGAATTATGGTACAAACGATTACAATAATTATCAGCAACCGTCTAGCAGCCAATTGCCGCCCAATGATTGGAACAATACAGGTTTTAATGCTGGCGATTCGATGGGTGCTCCTAAATATGATGAAAATAAATCGGCACAAATTGTCGATTTGGACACGAAGGAGATAAAAATCGAACAAAATAACGTACCTTTGGCAATGCCCATGAATTTGGACGGTGTTAAGGTGGAAGATGTGAAAGCAGGTGACGTTAAACCAGAAATAAAAGTTGAAGAGCCGGAAGTTAAACCCGACGTTAAAGAGGAGGTAAAAGTTGAGGTTAAAGAAGAGGAAAAACCCGATAAAAAGGCCGATGAGAAAACCGATGATGTTAAATCAGATGATAAATCTGATGTTAAACCTGACGTTAAACCTGACGTTAAACCAGTAATTCGAACACCACCAAAACCCGATCCCGAAGATTCGACCATCAATAAGGACGACAATATCGATATTAATTTAAAAATGGCCCGTGACGATGGCATACCGTACGATTGGGCCGTAGAACTGATGAAAAACTATGTGCCCGATCTGATTGAGAATGCTCCGAAAATGGAAATATTTTTCTGTATTTTGGAGGAGAGTTTGCGACTGAGCGACCGCATGCTGGTCTTTAGTCAGAGTCTGTTAACGTTGAATTTAATTGAGAAATTTCTGCAAGCCAACTTTGTGACCGGAACGGAAGTTAAATGGGCGAAAAATTTGAATTATTATCGTGAGTATACTATAATTTTGAGTTTTCGTTTTTAAATTAATTATTTTTTTACGCAGGACTCGATGGATCTACAGCAGCATTAGAACGAGAAAAATTAATTAACGAATTTAATTCCAATCCTAACATTCACTTGTTTTTGGTATCAACACGTGCCGGTTCACTGGGCATTAATCTGGTGGGTGCTAATCGTGTTATTGTGTTCGATGCTAGCTGGAATCCGTGTCACGACACCCAAGCCGTGTGTCGTGTCTATCGATATGGACAGAAAAAGCCGTGCTTTGTCTATCGCCTTGTTATGGACAGTTGTTTGGAGAAGAAAATCTACGATCGTCAAGTTAACAAGCAAGGAATGTCTGATCGGGTGGTTGATGAATGTAATCCGGATGCTCATTTATCGCTGAAAGAAGTGACCAATTTGTGTTGGGACGATGAAAAGGAATCGGAAATTCGAGATTTTAGCGATTCGAAAGATAAATACTTGGATATTGTTGTGCAGAAAATCATTGAGAACTTTTCAAAGAGTATGTCCAAGGAACCCTTTCAACACGAAAGTTTGCTGATCGATCGCAAAGAAAAGAAGCTATCGATGGCCGAAAAACGTTTAGCCCAACGTGGTTACGAATTGGAAAAACAAGCGGCCATAAAGCCGAGTTTTTCTGATCGACCCGGGACACATTATCGAACAATGCGAACGCCGGACGGTGCTATTGTTCATCGACCAGTTGCATCGGTATTTTTGTTTTTTATTTTTTTTTAAATATAGACGATTATAAAACTAAATTTTAGGTTCGTCCAATGCAAGCTGAACTGCCAGGCGATCGAATGCGAACCGGAGTCGCACGACCCACTCGATGGATTCCAGCCGAAGTTTGGCAACGTCAAGGCATGACAGCTCAAGTTCTTACATTGCCTGGCGGTAGGTTTTATTTATAATTTGTTTTAAAATAGAAAATACTAAAATTCTATTTTTAGATGTTGTAATTCCAACAAGTTCTGCGGAAAAATCAAATATTGTATTGAAAGAGGGACAAAAGGTTATGGTGTTAAAATCACCGAAAGGAATTTACATGCAATTGGAAACTGGTAAAATTATTGCCATTCGAACATCATTTAAAATGGGCAAAGAAAAATCACCTTCTGGTCTGATTGGAAGGGATTTTTCAAAACGCCCACTGCCCAGTGATTTACCATCTAATTTGAAAAATAATTCCTCAATAACGGTCATTCCGAATAAGCCTGGCCGGCCCAGCGGACAATTTAGTCAAGGAGTTGGTCGTCCCTATGGTGGACCCATTGGAACGCCAACCAGACCGATATCATTGCTAAACAAACCTCGACCAAACATACAAGCACTGTCGAAAAATCGTATGCCATTGGCGCCTGGCCAAAATAAAAACGTTCAATTGGGCACTGCACGCCCATATAATCTGAAACAACAGCAACAACAACAAATACAACAAACGCCCGGTCCGCCAAGGCCACCAGCTAAAAATGCAATGCGACCCTCTCATATGCCAATGCCGTCGTCAAGTAATTCGAATAGTTCGTTTGAGGGTGAAAGTTCAAACGATGGCAAATTTTTTGAGCGTAAAGAAGAAGCTGCTGTGGCGAGTGCTGCAGCGCCAATTAAAAAGGACACAATTGAGCTGTTGCAAGAGAAGCCAAGAGATGCTAAACCAATGGAAGCGTCCAGTAAGGGTATTGAAATAATCAGTTCTGAAGTTATTCGAAAACCAGACATTGAAGAAAAGGACGAAACGGCCAGTGGCAATAGTAATGATGATGTGATAATGGTTAGTTCGGACGACAAATCTATGGCGCCCAAACCGCATGCCGACGCTTATAATTCGTATTATAATTATGGAAATTCCCAACCATTTACTCAATCCAATCAACATTTTCAACAGCAACAACAACAACAACCACGCCAACCGTACCCATACTACAACCAGCAACAGCCATCTTATTATAATCAATATTCACAGCAGCAATATCCTGCACCACCGCAACAACAATCTGTGCAATCTCAACAACAGCAGCCTGAATTACAGCCACCATCAACTGTACCACCAGCAGTACCACCAGCAGTACCACCATCAAATCAACAAACATCGCAGCAATCACACCAGCAACCGCATCAGCAACAACCACAACAGCAACAACAACCACAGCAACAACAAACTCAGCAGCCGCAACAACCACATTATCAACAGTCTCATCACAATCAAATGCAACCACACCTATTGCCGCATCAACAAAACTACGATTATTCGTCTCCACTATCTACAATTAGTAGTACAGCGCCATCTCCATCCTTGTCTCATTCATATTCCTCACCAAGCCCATCAACCGTTCAATCACTCTCGCCACAAACACGCCCATCTCCGGCGTCGGCTTCGACAATTACCATTGACGATGACATCGATCAACCGTTAAGAGAAAAAGTTGTGTACAAACCGAATTTGATTGATCGAAAGTCAAAGGCAAATCTAAACAAACACAACAGTATGATGAACGATCCTCATCAACAACATCAGCAGCAGCACTATCCACATCATCAGATGCCATACAATGATTATTCGGACATGCATCATCAAATACCGAAAAATTCCCTAAAGAATTACCGACACAAAACCAGTAAAATGTCACCGAACGAAGACTACAACATGGATCAATCCAATTCGCATGAATCCGAAACTTCGCTTAGTTTTCTTGAACGAACCGCTTCGTCAATAAATGAAAATCAAAGTATATTTAACGCCTCGCTAAGCGATATAACGAAGCCACCGATTCAACTTTCGCCAAATCCAACATCACCTGCAGCCAAGTCTAAGGCAAAGCCTAAAGCAAAACCTGCTGCGAAACGACCACCTAGACCGCCAAAAGCACCTGTAGAACCAAAACCTGTCAAAGAGAAGCCTAAACCCGCCAGTAAAAAATCGAAAGCTTCAAACATTCCCCCACAAAATGTAAATCCCAATTTACCAGGACAACAAACACCAAATGATCAAAGTGGAATGTTATCGCAGTCTGGCATGTCTGGCACACCTGGTGCAATGCCACCAACTCCTCAACATATGCAACAGCAACAACAGCCACAACAAAATCAGCTACTTCCACCTTCTCATCTACCACCTCATTTGCAACAACAACAGCAACAACAACATCAGCAACAACACCATCAGCAACAGCAACAAGTTCCACCGCCACAACAACCGCATGGCTATGCTGGTTATCCACCAATGTATGGTGGCTATCAACAGCATCCACAATCACAACAGACTCAAGTTCAGCCTCCACCACCGGCAGCTCCAGCAGCAACAGTACCAACTCCACATGAACAGCAGGGATATGCTGCACAACCATCAGTAATGACACAACAGCAAACACCGCAACAACAACAACAACATCAACACCAACCATATGCTCCCTATAATATGGGTAAGAGATGCAAGTTATGATATAAGACCATTTATTTTTTTAACTTTTATATGACTAACAAAATCCAAGCTTTAATTTTAGGTATTGGTCGAATTGCTTCGATGCACTCTTTATGGCGCCTGTCCGTCTGTCTGTTTTGTCAGTACTTGTCAAACGAGAAAAAAAGTTTTACACCTCAGTGGTGAATCTACTTTGGTGTTGGCGATTTTGTCATGTTTTTTTTTGTGTTTTACTTCCCAAATGCTAGATTTGTGATGCTAAAACTATAAGTTTTCTTTTGAGACTTCAAGATTCGAACACTCGAAAAATTTCTGAAAACTTCTAAGACTTCCATGACTTTGAAAAAGTCTTTTCAAAGTCATAAATGAATTCTAAAAGATATCCATAAATACTTCCAAACGACTTCCAAGACTTCCTAAAAAATTCTACTAGACTTCCATAACACTTGCATAATATTTCCAAACGACTTTCAAAACTTCCAAAATATTTCCAAGACATCCAAATTATTTCCAAGACATTCAATTGACATAAAAAAGCGTTCCAGATTTCTAAATTGCCCAGACATCTAAGGCTTTTAATTAATCAATCTTATCAATTCTTTGGACTTCCAAGACTTCTCAAAAACTATCAAGATTTAACACTTCCATAATATTTCATAAAGACTTCCAAGACATCCAACATTTCCAAAAAATTTCCAAGACTTCCAAATTATTTCCAAGATATCCAATTGACTTAAGAAAGGCGTTTAAGATTTCTTAACTGCCTAGACATCTAAGGCTTCTAATTAATCAATCTTATCAATTCTTTGGACTTTCAAGACTTCCCAAAAATTATAAAGATTTAAAACACTTCAAGACTTCTAGATTATTTCCAAGACTTCCATGACTAAAAGTATTTTTAGACTTCCAAAGGACTTTCAAGACTTTTATTAGACTAAAATTAAATTTCCAAAAAAAAAACGGGCAACACTTCTGAAACTTCAAATATTACTTTTAAGACTTCCAAAGATTTCAAAAAAACTTTCAAAAGGCTTAAGACTTTTGAAAGATTTCTTAACTTCAAAAAGATTTACAAAAGACTTCCAAAAGACTTACGAGTTTTTCACAAGAATCCTAAAAGACTTTCAAGATATTTGGTTTTACTCTTTGGATCAAAAAGATTTTTTTAGCATTTTATTTAATTATTTTAATTGATTTTCAGGTTATCCCACCTACCAACCATCACCACAAGCATCACAGACTCAACACGGACCACCGGCTAATGCTCCATACGCACAACAATCATATGAGTCTAACTATCCCAGTGTACCACAAAAGAGTGAAGATGTCCCACCATCTGGATACAATAATTCGTCTCAATCAGCTGGTTTGACTGTGCCACCATCAGCTACAACCCCCGGATCGTCGAACTCTAATCCGCCACACACTGAACAACCAAATCATCCTGCCACCTATAATGCACCACCTCAGTCACAACTGCCACAACATCCTCAACCGTCGGGCTATCCAAATTCTGGCAATGTTCAACCATCTGGATACAATCAACCAGCAGTACAACCGACAATGCCGATAGCCCCAGTTCCTAATGCACCTGTACCATATCAACAGCCATATTATAATCAACCGCCCCAATCTTATCCTCCCATGCCCCAACAACAATCGTCTGCCTACAATTATCCCCCATATGGCGGTCAACCTGGATACAATTCTCAGCAACCGATGGCACCGGCAAATGGTCAGCCACAAAACGCCTATCCGCCTCCTCATCAGCAACCCCAACAACAACCACCTGCCGCGCAGCAACCCCAATATCCACCACAAAGCGGACAAGATCAACAATACGGTGGCTATCCACCTAACTACAACTATCCACCATACAATCCACAACCCGGACAATGGTAAAATAAGGTTAGAGGTTAAAATTTTCAATTTTTCTAGGATACTAGTTGTATAGTATTTTCTCGTATTTATTGAATTTGCTTATTCGCGCATCTACTCAAACGTTATATAGTAATCGCTCAATAATATATATAGAGAGAAAGAAATTACTAAATAAGAAAATTATTACATTTTGATCAATGTATTAACACAATCTATTTTAAAATCTAAAATTAAGTCTATAAATATTATGCATTAAGTGTAAATAATTAAATATTCTAGTTATATGAATGAAATACTAAGAATATTGTCAAATAGATAGCTTACATCAAATTTTATAGTTTAATTGTGCGACGAAATGTTGATTTTTTAAAGTAAAGACGCGCGCGTGATTAAACACAATTACTAAATCGATTAATATTAAATTAATTATCCTTTTTGCATGTACATTAAAATGCGTATTTGTTTTACACGTCATTTTGATAAACACAACGGCAGAGTAAATAATTAAATGAACTATTTGCGCATTAGGAGGAGATAAAATCGAAATTGACGGAATTACCAGTTTTTTTTGGTAGAAAATTCATAATCACAAAACTCAACGACAGTAAAGTATTATTTTCCATTTGCACGTTGACCACTAATTTTTTTGCTCATAAAATATGAGTGGTCAGCCTGCACTTATAATAGAAATGTGGATAGATGGTTATCTATAAAATCGTATTTCGCAAAAAATTTTGGTCTTTTTCAAATAACTTAATATAATAATAAATAACTTAAATACATAATCAGAATACTCGACTAAACTAACAAATATTATTTTCCATTTGCAGGCTGACCACTCATTTGTTTTTTTCTCTCTGAAAATATGAGTGTACAGACTGCATTTATAATGACCAAAGAAATTTAGACAAATGGTTATCTATAAAAATTTCGTATCATTTTTTGATATTTTTCAAATATCTTGTTAGGTTTTCCGATTTTACGTTTTCTGGAATTGTTGGAAAATTTTTAATAGTTGTACCAAATATCTGAAAAAGTTTGCCAAGTAAATTCATTTTTTTTCATTGATTGTTTCATCCATGTCATTTAAATAAGTAGCATTTTGTAGGCGAGTTAGAAAGGGAAATTGACGGATTCAACAGCTTTTTTTATAGAAAAATCATAATTAGAAAACTCAACGACAGTACAAAAATAATATTTTCTATTTGCAGGCTAACCACTCATTTGTTTTTTCCTCCTCATAAAATGTGAGTGGTGAGCCTGCACTTTTAATAGAAATCTGTATAGTTATCTATTAAATCGAATTTCGTGCCATTTTTGGTCTTTTTAAAATAACTTGTCAGGTTTCCGGTTGTACCGTATTCTGAAAGTTTTGGAAAATGGTCAATATATCAAATTTCTGCTAAGTCCAACAATTTTAAAAAAATAATTTTTTACATCCTTGTCACTAAGATCGCTACTTAGTGGCGCGATTTTACGCTTTACTCTATTAAGATTGTGTGTTGACGGAAATGCGGAAGAGTGACCTTAATGACCTTCTATCCGTGTTGCCATTCCAAAATTTCGAAATGTCCTTTTTTTTTATTAAAAATTCTTTGTTAAAATCATTTCTTTATTCCGTTTCGCGTGAAAATGATTATTTGTAAATTATTGTGTCTGTTAAGACACGTTTTAAAGAGCCCCATCTCCATTTTATTTCTAATTTCTTATTGATAATATTGAAAAATAATAATCAAAACATTGACATACTTTGTATAAAATCGTCGTCGTTTTCGTCGTCCGAATTGTTACTCGCGTATTTGTGAATTGCAGTTCGTACTATTATGGTATGATAATCAAAGCAATTACCACAATTTTTTTTAGCAAATATTTGCTAAGAATTAATGCTTCGCACATTTTTCGATGATTTAGTCGGTTTCAAGTTTTTGTTTTTTCAGTTCGTATTATTGATATATAATAATAATCAAAACAATTACCACCGTATTTCCTTTAAGCAAATCTTTGATTAGAATTAATGCTTCGCATGATTTTCGCATTAAGTCGGTTTCTATTCTTTCTTTTGAAGAATATTTTGTGGCTGCGCACTTTTACAAAAATCAACGGAAACTTAGCGATGGTTTCGGTAGAGCGTGGAACCCATAAGGATACGGGTAAAACTAGCAGAATTATAAAAAATCCAGGCTACAAAATTAGCATAAACTGCCGTTTAAGCTCGAACCCTGTGAGTCACTGAATATATGCAGCCGACTAGATTTGGCCATTTAGTTGAGTTAAGAAAACCTAGTTACTCTCTGCTCTCCTTATCGGCGACTTGAGCTAGGTCATTCAATCGCACTGCGACACTAGCGCGCCGCGACATTAGCGCGCGACGACATAACTTGAAAACGAACAATTATTAAAAAAAAAATTAAATTGATCCTTTTAAGAATTATAAAAGCTACGTTTTGGCATCCAAAGAAGTTTTTTTATGGAAAATGTATTTCAAGTTATGACGGCGCGCTAATGTTACGGTGCCCATTCAATACATAATAAACTACGAATACAAATCTTGACCTGCCCAAAAGCTGGGTATTTACAGAGAATATGTTCGATATTCTCCACAATTCATCCGTTACACAACAGCTGCGACAGAGCGTATTGTGAATTGGATTTCCATTCTGGTCGTACGGCCTCCGTCAGCCCAATAATCGGAAATTTCTGCCACTAAGCTAGAGATGTTCATTCGTGACATCTCAATTAGTGCGTCTGTCCTTTTGTTTATTGTAGGATGGCCAAGCCAAGCCTTAATAAGATTTAATGATGGATGCACTTGCCATGCTCGGTGGACATCTAGCGTAGAGGCATGTCTGACCAGTTTGCTCGGTATCTAAATCATCGTATGGTCGTCGCAGTGTGTATCCGATCCAACCCCATTTCTCTTCCTTATTATTACTTTTAATGATTCCAACTTTAGTTTATCGTTACAGTTCTAGATTGCAGATTACATTTGGGTAGAATATTTTTAAAATGCATCTCAAGTATTTGTTGTAAACAACTTAGATGCGTGACTCGATTGCGTTCGTCGTGCATATTATAAGTTTTAATTTAGCAATTCAGCATACCAAAAGCTTGCTTAAATTCGGTTTGTCACCTAGCCAATGCCAAGCATCAATAGCCTAATCATCATCCAGAAGACTTACTTTATATTCTAAATGCATTAAAAGGGGTGTTTATTTATTAACTGCAGTTATATACCGAGTGGAACGCGAGACTTATCATCTTGAGTTACAACGCTTACCTTCTAGATGCCTAAAACACATTCATATGTGCTGATCATTTTGATTATTTATTTTGAAAATAAAACGATTTTTTTATAAAATAATTAATCATCAAATTCTGATTTTTTTTGAATTTTCGTTAATTATTTATAAATTGGTTTTTAATTATTCCTCTATTTTTTTTTCTTTTTTATCATAATATGACGTAATTTGATCGGAGATTTCTTTCATAATTCCGTTTAAATTATTCGAAGTAACTTGTTGTTCATATACAACTTGATAAATTGGGTTGCCGTCTTTTTTGCTCTTTTACGAGGTGGCAAGTTAGAATCTCATTGAACATTTTGCCAATATTTAAGCAATAACTACAGTTATATATATACACCGCATTGAAAAAATGTGTACGATCAAAACATCCATAAGCGAAAAAAAAATCTGATTATATAACGATTATAATTAGATTATGTAGCAAGCCACTACAAAAATTGTGAATATTATTTAAAAAGAATATTATACATTCTTTAGGATATCTGGATTAATTGCTAAAACCTTAAGTTGTTCGGTATGACTCCTAAATAAACAACTTCTAAATTTTGTAACGATGCTTCCGTTCTTACTGAATACGAGCTCAGAAGAAACGCTTGTCGCCGATAAACATAAATATTTTTTGCTATTTTCGAAAGAATTGGAAAAAAATGTCTCTTACTTTCTACCAATCGAGTGGATTTTCTTTAAAACGACTTTTTTGTAGTATATATTTGTATGTTGTTATTTCTCTTGCTATAAGCTGTTTTGGATATTATTTTCGGCATCTTCATTCTCATCATCACTGTCAAACAACTGTGCCGAAAGAGCCATTTAGAAAATTTGAATATTCGTCAATAGTTTCGATTTAATGTTTTTTTATGGACCTAATAGAAAATGTTTTGTGGTTTTTTAGAATGCCTAAAAATTATAACCCTGAATCACTTGAAAATAATATATTTTGTATTATTTTATATGTAATACGAATTGCCGGTAAAACAAGGTTCAGAACATGAACACAGTAATGCACGAACATTGCCGTGAGTAAATATACAAAATTTGTATTATTAATTTGCATGTTTGCAGCCGGGTTGGAAGCACGTCTACCAACCAAACACAACGCCAGTATTCGTATCCGTCTTCTTCTCCGTCAAAAAATCCTTAGCAAATAGTTCATTTAATTATTAAAAAAAAAATATCACAAACACACTTCCTTAATTTTGTTTTTTTAAATTTTAAATTTTATTATAAGTTATATACGATTGTTCGGCATTAAAAAAAATAATCGAAAGAATCGATATTTATCGCACAAAAACAATATGTAAACATAATATTGTAATATGTTTAATATACAATACATAATTAAATTGATTTATGAATAGCTTATTTTAATAATTAAAGTGCAATTTTGTTTTATTTCAATTATAAATATAGTCTTATTATATAAAAATTTCGACTAAAACAACTAATCATTTAATAATATAAATTTAAAAAAAACATTAAATAATACTCTTAACAAATTTCAATATAGTAAAGTTATTAATTTTCTCGTGTAGCCAGCAATAGGGCACAAGTAACATTTTGCAACGAAGAGTCTGCGCACATAAAACCAATAAGTGCTGCCTGATGAGAAAGGTAGAACGCAGTGAAAACACGTTATAAACACATAAATGTCTCGGCATAAGAAATTGATCGAAGTAATTCTGTTTTAATAAAAATTCTAATTCTAATAAATGAGACATGTCACATGATAAATGAAATGTCTTCTAAAAATGAAGATTTTGCATTTGTTTTGTCGTTCGAAATTTAAGATAATATAATTTTAGGGTGACCTGACATAACACCCGAAAACATGAAACAACCAAAAGTTTTAACAAGCTTAAATCACACGAAAACTTATTGATTTTTTGTGTCTTCTAAAATTAACAGATTTTTATAGGTTTTAAAGATTTAGCAAAGGACTGAATAGACAATAATATTTGAAAAATAGGTATATACAACAATTATTAAAAAAATTCAAAAATATTTCTCTAAATTTCTCTAAAAAATTATTTGACCGATAAATATTATAATATATATATAAAAAACGGCTAAATAAATTGAATTCAAACTTTAAATGATATTTATAAGGAAAATGCATTTTTATCGGTGGATGATTATCCTGATCCACGTATCAAGTTTGATGAGTACACACGTCATCTATAGAAGACATTTTAAAATTAGACAGGCAAGAATTTAATTTTGAAATTTAGAATTGAGGTATTGCCAAAGACATTGCTAGAAAAGTTGTTTGACAGGGATGATGAGAATGAAGATGCCGAAAATAATATCCAAAACAGCTTAGCAAAAGAAATTGCTATATCATCCATTTTTGCCTTTTAGTTTTTTTATATCTAGACTGACATTTGATGTATACGTGTACTGATGAGACTTTTAAGTCGAAACATCAGAGGCCCGATTATGAAACTCGATATTATCGATATCGAGTCAAGATTAAAATACCGATACGCTCGAATGTAGCTATTATGACTTCTCGATCTTATATTATCATCTAGAAGGCATAATAGCTGCATTTGAGCGTATTGGAATTTTAATCTCGACTCGATACTGATAATATCAAGTTTCATATTCGGGCCTCAGGTTGGCGGATGCTCGACATCATGAGCAAGGTGTCCAACCCTGTCAAATAATTTGAAAATCAATCCCACTATATAGGTAAAGTTTAACACATAGTTTTTAATTGAATAAATAGTTTATTAAATAATAATCTGATAATTAATGAGACAGCAGAGATCAGCATTCAGCATCTTATTCACGTTTGGAACATTTATATAATTTTCTGGTGTAGTGCAGATGTGGGTTGAGTTGTTTGGGCGACGAAAGAGTTAGGATTTATAGTAATAAATCTTGAAATAATTGTCTGAAGCAGGTCGACAGGGAATCTGCTTGATAAGAAAGCGGATTTATTATAAGTAGAAGTTTTGTAACCTGCGGTAAGAGATTGAAGTATTCCCTCTTCAATCTCTTACCTCAGGTTACAAAGTTTTTAAAATGTCGTTGGTGGATAGATGTAAAACAATATACGGTAATCTAATTGGATATAAATAGTATAATTGGTGTTATAATTCCAGCTATCTGAAAATAACAATTTCTTATGTTTGGTTTTGCAATAATTTATGAAATTTTGAGAACGGATTCAGTAGGTGATCTGGCACTTGGGGTGTAATATGGGATTTGTGTACATACGCATCGCACTCAAGTGTTTGAGTCAAACACACTAACAAAAACACCCATATCAAACCACTTGAAGTGGAAGAAGTCTGACCCAAACACTTAAGGTGCGTATGTACACAAATTCCATATTACACCCCAAGTGCTATATTACCTACTGGATGCATAGATTGCACTGATATACAAAAATATATAGGAACAAAATGTCAGTTATGCCCTACTGCTGTTCACACGACTTGCATTCAATAAAATTTTTATTGAAATTTTTCCTCTGACGAATTTTAAAATTTTCAAAATATCTACAAAGCGATTATTTTACAGGCGTTTATAGAACTGACTATATATTTCATAATGTATTAATGTAAAATGGAAACCCAAGATATTTTTTTTTATATTTTATTGTTAAATATTTATAAGTATAGTAGTTTTGTTTGGGTTTTCCTTTTTTTGGTATAAAAATGTAAATAAATGATTTGATTAACAAAAAAAAAGAAGAATAAGATATTTTAGCGGCAAGAAAAATAGTATATAATATAACTATAATAAATTAGTAAGAAATTTATTAACTAAAATTACAACTTTACAATATAAAAAATATTATTAATAAAAAAAAAATTATCTAAAGAATATTAAGCATTTGAAAGTTAATATTTAAAAACAAATATGTGTACGTGTTTAAAATAAACTTAATCAAATAATAGGCCAATTAGTATAAATGTTAATATTCAATTAAATTCAAATTAATCGCATAAATGATTGTAGTTTTTGTTTTGTTTTGTAAGTAAACATATAATTCATATTTTAAAATCAATTACTGTGCTCCATATATAAAACAAATATACCACACAACTTTGCATTATATTATAAGAGAATTCGTAAAAGTCATTTAAGTAACACATAAAAAAACCTATAGGTACGTAATAAGACTATAAATTCTTAACAAAAAACTCTTTAAAATTTAAACTTATTAGACACATCGAATAAGGCGATAATAAAGAAAAAATAAAATATAAACCTATTAAAAGAAAAAGCATGTCATGTAAACATTAAAAAAAAAATTATTATATTTTTCTGTTTTAAATATTTTCTATATTAGACAAAAGAAAATCTTTTTAATTATTTTTATTAAAAATAAATTATTTTATTATATTTATATTATCGAGCAATTTAATTGCATTCTATTTAATATATTTTATTATATTTTATTTTTTGTCAATTTTATTTACACATTAATTTTTTAATTAACAAATTATCATTTTTGTGTTCTTTATATTTTTTTATTTAAATATTTTATCCCCTATATATATATTCATATTACATTAAATCTATTATATATGAACAAATTGTATTTGTATTAGGCTGCTATATTATACAATAATAATAATTATTATATAAATTATATTTAATAAACAGACAACAAATCCACACACATTTGATTAAACAGAAATTAAGAAATTAATAATAGTAACAAAATATTATATTATTATTAAAAAAAGAAATATTAATAATAAATGTGTCAAAAGTTAAAAAATATAAAAATACAAAAAAAAAAATATTAAAAAATATCAATGTAAATTATTTATCAATAAAATTATAAATTGAGTAATATAATTAACAAAAAAAAACATTGTTTAGTTTTATTTTATCTACTTTTACCAAAAACAATTAATTTCTCTTAGTTCCAATTGCCTTACGATTTTACGAATTAATTTGTGTTACAAGTGGGTATGTGTCATCCCTGGAAAATAAAAACGCAGTCCCACAAATTCAAATTAATTCCCCCTCTCTTTTTAAAATAACATCTCCACCAAAAACAACAGCTCAGGTGAATAATTTGTTAATACTCATTAGACTCTTGACTGATGAAAATTCAATCCAGTTTCCACCTAACATTTATAGGTGAACAGCCTCAGAGAAGTTTTGGGTACTTGTGTATAATTAGTATTAGGTGAATGGTTTGTTAGAAAGATTTGTGTAATAAACTCAATTTTTAACATTTTTTTCTATACATATTTTTTTATATCAGTGCAAATTGCACTGTGCAATCGTATGAATCCAGTAGGTGATCTGGCACTTGGGTGTAATATGAGATTTGTGTACATATGCACTTCAGTTTTATTTTTAGTAAATTGGAAGTATGATTTAATTTTGTTGGATGAAAATAAACTGAAGGGTGATTGGTTTTGGTTAGTATTTTGGAATTCCTGATCTTATTTTGTTAAATAAGAGTTTAGCAAGCCTCGGGCTTATAAATCTCTAAAATTTGGATTAAGTGTATTGTATGAAGTAGAATAATAATCACAAATTAAAAATTTCCAGAAGTGTATTTTTCGGAATCAAGGAGATAAAATTACTTCTGGAATTAAGTACCGAAGTGTTTTATTATTTATAGGATTTAACAAAGTTAGCTATTAGGCATCAGTGTTCCTTGCTTTATTATTGGAGACATCTCTTACAATAAACAAAACGATAAGACACAAGACGAATTTTCTTTCCGTCTTACTAAGTTGTGAAACTTTAATATAAACGCGCGAATTTTGTTTAACATATAATCAGTTTAAACAAAAAGCGTAATAACAAAAAGATAAATAACGAAAAGCTAAATAACAAAAAGCTACATAATGAAAAGCTAAATAATAAAATGCTAATTAACGAAAAGCTAAATAACAAAAGACCTAATAAAGAAAAGCGAAATAATAAATCGCAAAATAATAAAACGCCAAATAATCAAAGGCGAAATAAGAAAAAAGCTAAACAAAAAAACGCGAAATAACCCCTACCCGCTTGTTACTTTTATTGAAAAATTTGATAGTAAAAATTCGAAAAACATTTCTATGTCTTCCCGAAAGAGAAGCTTCGCTCTTTCCAGCTAAATTTAGGATAATTTTTTAGTTTTAATTTAAGAGCTTTGTTGCGGCGAAGCTACTGACAATTTTTTTTCAAGTCAGCCATACAAATGTTTTTCAAGTTTTTAAAGCAAAAACGATTTGCAAAGAGCTTCGCTTTTTATGCTCTATCTAAGCTCACTTGTTTAGCTTTAATTTAAGCTTGATGCGGCAGAGCTCGCAGTTTTTTTTAGAGAAGACATACAAATGTTTTTAGTTCTTTTATAGCAATTTTTACTAAAAGTAACATCAGGCATGCAGTAGGTAGCAGGAAGTCTAACCTAAATAAGTTTTTTTTTCAAAATGAAAAATGTTACCATTGTCGTAGCAGCTGAGTAGGCTCATTTTAAGCGGAAAAATGCTGCGCATCTTTTAAAAATACTATCGAAATTATCGGGTGATGGTTAAAGATCTTTTTGAGAAGTTTTCAATAAAAACGAGTTGTTAGGAATTTAAAAATGTTTAAGTCATCGTAGCGATTGGTTATTTTAAAGGGGAAAACAGTGTGCATCTTCTAAAAATAATTTTGAAATGATCAAGTGACCGTAAATTTGTTTTGAGAGGTTTTCAATGAAAACGATAGAGGCAGTCAATTTAATATTGTTCCCGTTTTCGTAGCGGCTTGTGCGTGGATTTATTTTAACTTTTAAGCGAAAAAATGGTGTACATATTTTAATTTAAGCGAATTTAAAAAATGTTTCCGTTGTCATACGGAGTCAAGCATCACGCGTAGGCTCATTTTAAGCAAAAAAAAAAAAATGGTGCGCATCTGTTCAAAATACTTGTAAAATCAAAAATAATCGATGTAAGATCATTTTGATAAGTTTTCAATGAAAACTATAGTTTAATAGAATCTAAAAAAGTCCTAGCAACCTGTGGATATGCTTATTTTAAAGGGAAGATCACTCGACATCTTTTAAAAATACTTTTGCAATGATCTAAAGGTCCTCAAAGTATTTTCAGAGAACGTTTGTGAAAAAAATATACTGTAATTCTTCATAAATACAATAAAATAATAACTATGTATTGTATTCTAAAGATAATCTGATAATTTATATAAATATTAGCAGATATTAATCAGCAGCACTATGAAAAAGTTGCTAAGCAGCAGCAACTTTTTTTAAATCTGCTGCAACCTCAGTTTTGAATACAAAAAACGCTGAAATTTATGCTTAAAAAACCAGGTTAGACATTTGTTGCAGTAATCTTGAAAATTATGCTCGAGCAGGTTAAGCAGCCGCAGCAGGTGAAAAAATATTGCCAGCAGCAAACACCTATGATAAGTGTATAATTACACAAAACATTTCTGTTACGTTCCAGTAGACAAGATTCCAGTTGTCATGTATGATTTATTTTATTATGTTCTACAATTATGCATGAAGAAGATTGGGATAAAATTTCGAAATAAATTATGCTAAAATTAACTAAAAATTAGCTTACTATAAATAAATTAAAGTTTTTTGGACACTCGAACTAAAACTTTGCGTACTGATGATCCATTTTTCCGAAGGTCAAATAAAACTATATTTTAAAAATATAAATAAAAATGCAATTTTTAATAATTATAATTAATCCCACACCAGTTTTTTTTATTTTATTCAAAATTATTATTTTGTTTTATAATAATTAAAATGTATAATAATAATTAATATTTTTTTAAAATCTAGGATATGAAGGTATAGGAGGTAAAGTTACATTTTTATTAATTTTATATGATATTTAATATTTTTTTTTAAAACTATTATACAAAGATATAGGTGCTAAATTTACATTTTTTTTAATTTTATAGAATATTTTTACAATTTATGTTTTTTTTATTAAATAATTAAATTTACATTAAAAAAAAAACGAACAACAGAAATTAACAAAATTTTTTCTATCAATTTCTTAATATAAAGTGTTTTGCAACGGGTGCCATAAACACTTTACTAACACTTTACAAAAATGTTTTTTTAAAGTTTATTTTGACTATTTTTTTTTAAATTTAATATTAACTTAATTTTTAAAAAGAGTACATAATAATATCATTTTTAATAACTAATAACATCAATAAGTGTTAAAAAAATAAATTGTTTATTTTCGAGTTTAAAATATTCGCAGTGATATAAGAGATTAAATTAGTTTCATGTCTAAAAAATTGTTTAATGAGCTTTAAGCTTTATATATACTTATAATTTATATAATAGAAAATGAAAATTGTTTTTAATTAAAATTAATATAATATAAAAATCCAACAATTTCGCATTTTTTTCGATTTCTTAATAGCTATTGGTAATACAAATAATAATCTTATTGGTTGTTTTAAAGAATTCTTGAAAAAAATATTTTATACGAATTTGTTCATTTCACATTTTATTTGAACTGAGTATTTTTATTGGTAAAAATGGTAAAGTTAATTGTTCTTCTGTACATATTATTAACTATATATATTTACATTGTGTTTTATAGTGTTTTTAAAATAAATGAAAAAATATTTTAATTTTTAGAAACACTTAACTAGTATTATTTAAAAAAATACGATAAATTAGAGAATATTTTTACTTTAATAAATAAAACAATAAAAACAATTTCAAATATTTTCGAACGCGTCAAAAAAATAAATTTAAATAATTTTTATTATTTTTAAATATTAATTCTTCTAAATGTGTTAAAAAAAATCAACATTATTGGCAGTTTGTGAGCCAATAAATTATTAAACTTACATTATTAATTACTAAGGTTTTATTTTCTTTAAAAATTATTATTTTTTCAATAAAAAAGATAATATTGCGATAGAAGTCCTGGCTTAAAAAATATAATTAAAAATATAAACAAATATTTTTTTCAATCTATAACTAATAGTGTTAATTTTTACCTACCGTAAAATTAACAAACAAATCTGCATTGTTAATTCTAAATTATTTAATGATCTTCATTGACTTTTTCATCAGATAATTTCGCTTTTTTATATGTACAAACATTTTGCAATTTGTTGCGCTGCGTCTTTTTAATAAAAATGATAATAAATTAAGTATATTAATTTCAATTGGTTTTTGAATTGACATGGTTGAAATTATTGGGTGTAGTTATTTATATTAACGTTTCAATAATTAATCCCATTCCCCAATATACATTGTCCTGGGAGCTGGAATGTAGCCCCTAGTCGGTAGGGGTATGCGTCCATAAATGTGGTTGTATGGAGACTCTACCAAATCAGAATCTGGAAAAATTTTCCATTTATTTTTGAATTTTCTATTTATTATTTTTGTAAAAAAAAAATTAAATTAAGTCTATTTAAGGTCGCGTTGTCCTGCATTGTTGCAGTGATAATGTTTTTTTTAATGTTAAATGCGATGAAAAATAATTGCAAAGTTATATAGTAATATAGTGAAAGAAAGAAAAAACACATATCTATTCTAAAGAGTGATTGAGAAAAAAGTAAATTCTACAGAAATGTTTTTTTTTAAAGAATACATGTAAATATAAAATTAAAACAAAATATATTTTATCAATAAACAAACATTGTCCCAGCTTGTTACATATTATGTAATGTACATGCAAAACTCATGCTTTAGCATATCAAATATCTTTGTATTATTTTTGTATCACCTATAAGACAGTGATGGCGAACCCATGATCTGCATGTCATGGAAAAAGTTTTCATTAAACATTGCACGTAAGTGAAATGTAAAGCACAGAAAGATAACATACAAAATATTTGCCCAAAAAGTATACGAAATTGGCATTCAAATTGCTCACAAAAACAACGGAGCAAAAACCAGAGATTTTTGCTACCGATTTTATTCCTTTACCCTACCTGATTGTTCTAGAACCTATTTTTAAATAACCCAGAGAATGTTTGAGAAAGTATTTTTAAAAATTTTGATTTTTTTTTCAAAACATTAAAAAAAGACTCTAAGAAAATACCTGGAATTTCGATATTTTATTTGTTTCACCTCACCCGCTTGTTATGGAACCTTTTTAAAAAAAAACCAGAAGATGTTTGTTGAAAGTCTCTATAATTTAAGATTTTTTATTTTTAAATAATAAAAAAGCCTTTCGTAAAAAATTACGTAACTTGCATTCAAATTGCACACAAAGACTCCAATAAAATATATGGAATGTCCTTACTGAATACTGATTGTAATTTATTTCATGCCAATCGGTTGTCATGGACAACATGGAGTGGCCTTGAATTTATTTTTAAATAATCATGAGGATGACTGTGGAAAGTCTGTCTAAAATCTTAGATTAAAAAAAGTCTTTGTCCAAAATTACGTAAATTTCTATCTACTTCCCTAACAATGGCACGGTATTTGCATTTAAATTGCTAAGAAAGACACAGATTTTAAGCAAAGGAATTTCTATATCGATAAATGTGTGTAAATTAAACTTAGATGTTTCAGCACAATTTGAGTAAATATGGACATTTTAGGTTATATTATTTGCTTTGATATTTACACGCAAACTTCATAGGTTTTAGAGTGTAACTTACGTGCTTTTTATGTTAATTTTTTAGGCACTAAATTTGCATGTATTTTGTACTAGAATGGAATGTCAACTTACCAGCATTTTTTTGTATTTAATTCAAAAATTAAAAATAATAATTTTTTTAATAATCTAATTAGTTTGACCATCAAGTCAGGCTTACGTAAAATATCAAATTTTGATCGAATCAAATCAAATATCAAATCAAAAATTGATTCAGGCAAGAAGTTTTTTTGATCGAATCAGAAATCAAATAAAAAATTGATTCAGCCAAAAATTTTTTTTGATCGAATCAAAATTTGATAAAATCAAAATCTGATCAAATCAAATTCTGATCGAATCGAAAATCAAAAAACTGTGATTGAATCAAATCAAATCTGACCAAAATAACAAATATTTTGATTCGCTATCAAAATTTTGAATTTATTAGATTGTGATTCAATCAAAAAACTGATTTGAGCAGTAACAAAAATCTGATTTGATCGATAAAAAAAGTGGATTTGATCGAATCAAATTTTGATCGTTAAAAAAAAAAATTTGTTTGATCGATCTAAATTTTGAATAAAGCCACCTAAGTCAATAAGATGCTTTAATTATCTCTTATGTTTTCTTTGAATTCTTTGATACGACCAATAATAATATTAATATTAAATTATAGATCTTGAAAAGTAAAAAACTAAACTGTTTAAAATTGTTTAGAGGGCTATTTTTTATATATATGCGAATACATTAACATTCCAATTATTTGATTTGTTGTCTTCTTTAATTTTATCGATAAAATGCACATTACAATAATTTAATGGTCTATTTATATTTTATGATATATCATAAATGAATAAATAGCACATAAGGTAAAACATTAATTAAATTATAGTCTTCATATATATAAAAGACAAGAAAGAATTTGTGCTAAATATTCAATATGTTATATAAGACAATGTATGATAGATAATATGATGGCTGTCAGGTGTGGATTTAAAAATACAAGGAGAGAATACGTTAAATTCACATTTTCCTGATATTGCCTGAGTTTCAGATTTCATAGAAAAAGTCAACTAAACCTTTTAATTTATTATTGATTTACCGTTTCGCCCAGTTTTATGAACATCATCAGCAATACTCTATATAGTTAAATCCAAACATTGTCTTGAGACTCTGATCAAAGTGTTTAAAGAAATATAATTGAAGGAATAATTAAAACATAATTTTATTTTTTAATCCCCAAACATCATAGATATTTGGCAAATAATAGATTTTTCTATGAGTTTTCTTTATGCCCAGTTCACTTCTGCAAATTTATTTGATTAAGTATCTCAGTAAAATGTAAAGTGCTATACACCATCATTGGAGAAACAAGTTGTATATATGAATAAAATATATCAAATATTAGGGCACACACAAAAATATTTTTTTAGGTTATGTGAATATTATAAAGGCGATTTTTAATATTTAATTTATTTTACAGGAATATTTTTTTAAAGATATTATAATTCCACTGCGCTGTTATATATTTATATATGCTAAAATTAAACTTAATATATATTATATGGTGAATCATCTAAAAAATTAGGTCATATATGATGGTATAGAGGTATGTTTCAACAACTTTATGTTTCATCACTCATCAGCCATGGGACAAACTTTGTATATCTTTATGTTTAACACAATTTTTTTTAGATATTTTGATAATGCAATTTATCTCAATTTTGTGTTTTTTTTACTCCACTAAATTAGATTGTTTTTATAGTAGATATAGTAGTAAGGTGTCTAATGTCTATATTTAATATTATTAATTAAACATATACATATATGGGTTTTCGTCAACAAAAGTAATAAATAAGTTGAAGAAAGTAATAAGCGAAAAATACATTCCAAAAATATTTTAAAAAAATCGGTCAAAAAACATTTTTTTAAATTCGCTCATATTCACATTTATTGGCATCCTAATATATTCTTTTCCTATACATAATCTATAATATAATTCTTCATATTATTATCTATATATGGAATGGAGCAAAAGAATTATTATATGCAAATTAAATTTATTTACAAAGTTTTATTTTATTTATATGTGTACCTTCGTTCATATTTCACATGGTTGGTGATATTCTTGTATAATATTATTAAGCTTTATGTAACAGCTATTATAAAATCACTTGGGTTGAAGAGTTTATATTTTATAAAATTTAATGTAAATCAATTATTTACTTTTAAACTATATTATATAAATATTTAAATATGATTTGTAAATATTTCTATCAGATTATGTAGAATTTATTTAGATGAGTTTAAGCGAAACGAAATGGGTATATACAGGGTGGCGCATATGACTGAGAAATAAATAACATTTTTTTATTTTGAAATTTTGCAAAATCACTTTATTATTTTGTTAAATGATTTACAATCCAATATTTATGATTATATTTCTTATTGTCGAGCGATTTTAAAAAGAAAATTACTTTTATTTTCTGATAACGTTATACGTTTTGGTTATATATTAAAACATCTTCAGAACAAAAAAATTTTTTTTTTTAAATTTGCTTCAGCAAATATAAAAAGTTAAAGAAAATGATGCTAAAATACAGGAATTTTATAATTTTTTTGCTATCAAATTTGTCTCCGGACTAATGAAGTGGAAGTTACCACAGAAACAAGCACAGCAATAATTTAAACATATTTTTGGCATGTTTTACCAATTGAAATTGTTATATTAAGTATTTTCGTATTACTGGATTTTAGAAGAATAAAATTAATTTTTTTTTAATCGACAAAGTCAAATCATTTTCATTTTGCGCCACCCTATATATCATACAGTTTTAGAATTATTATGGTAAGTTACCTTCCTAACAAAAATAAAATATGAGAATTTATTATCTACTTGACGATGGAATGCAAAATTGATTATGTAAATATTAGAGAAGAGGTGTAAAGAATTGCTGGTAAAAATATGACAGACCATTCTGCTTCATTATGGGTTTTCATTTATACAATGTATATAAGTAATATTGTACTTTAATTTAATTTATTATTTTAATATATTATGATTAAAGGTAATTATGCAAAATATATTATAGGTCTACCATATATAGGCGATGATTGTGATGATCTCTGACTAATAGAATTATATAGAGTTTTTCAATTTGCTAATCCTAATAAGTCCATAAAATTATAAGATTTATATTTATTACTTGTAATTTATTAGTTTATTATTAGCAATTGTCATACGATCAACATCAATATTATTTCTTGTTAGGGATTTACTATAAATATTTATACATATACAGTTTAAATAAAATATAATTAGAGTGGATCTGATTAGTTCGACGAACTTTATAGATCATATTTTAAATTTATAATACGTATATGATTTAAATAATTTTTTTTGAAAATTTCTTAATTTTTCTTTTTAAATATTTTACGAGATAAATTATTTTAAGAACAGAATTTCGTCGTCAATTATAATAAATGAAAAATAAAATCGTATATTAATTAGGAGCTTTTGCATCAAACAAAACCTATATCATAAATAAGTCTTCTTATATAATTTTTATAAAAACCATTTTTGTTTGTAAATACTTCGTTTAAATCCCATGTGTTTATATACGAGAAACATTTATAAAATCGGTTAAAGGTTATTTACGTTATTTTTGCGCAATGCGAACATGTTATAAAATTAATTTTCTTCTTTTTTCGGAATTCTATAAACTATGTTTTTCCATAAATTTTAAATTTAAGAGGCTCATAGGCGTAGTAAGAATTATTTTTAGGTAAACTTGCCTAAAAAAATATGTTTTTTATTATTTTTCTAAACATATTTCTAAAAACTTCTCAAAAATTAAAATATAAAAAGAAAATCATGCAAGAACAGAAGAGACAAGCACAAAAAAGTAAAAATACAATAAAAATCTTAGAAAAAGGAAAATTAACACAAAAAGCTTACATATTACAAATAATCTGATTGGCTTATATTAAGTGTATTTTACCTGGGTATCAAATGTAATTTTTTAAGATGAATATAGTGGATTTTTTAAGCTGTATGAAAAGAGAGACAGGCACCTTTTGAATTTATGTATTATTTTATTAAATTAAAAATTTCTTAAATCAAAAAATTAGACGCAACTAACTCATTTCCTCAAATATACCAAGCTCCTATGTAATAATTTTTACATGAATGAAGTAGGTACATACATAAAGTTGTCATAAATCATAAATTAAAATTTTAATTCATATTTTTATACAAACAAGAAGCAAAAAATCATAATGTAAAAAATATATATATGTACATAAAACACCACTTTCTACAATTTATAATAATTTATTTTATTATAAGAGTTCAAAAGATTAAACATTAATGTTTTTAAGAAATAAAAAAAAAATCATTAAAAATCATTAAGAAATCAATGTATTTACTTTTGTAGGTTTATGCATATTATACCCACGGTTGAATTCATTTAATAGAGTTTTAAAGATTTTTTCTAACATAAAGTTTAAATCACATTCTCAACAATTCATCTTGCTTTTAATTTGCAAAAATTTAAAACGAGGGACACAAATTAATCAAAAAAAAATTGAAAAATTAATAATTAAAAAGATACGATAATTGAAGTGTTTTGAAGATTTTTATAGAAGCTTTTACCACCTCTTAGAAACCATATCTATAGACTAAGATAATCATATATGTTCTAATAATTCATCCGAATTATTTTTATTGAACATATATATTGTTGTAAATTATGTCCAAAAATCGATTTTATATAAAACACTTTAATAAACAAGTTCTAGATCACGTGCTTATATATACATCCGATATTCACCTGGATCAAAATCAATTTTCGAGACAATATGATAATATTAAATTTACTGCATAAAAAAATCTCAACAATTCACTCCAAATAATTGAAATTTAGTTGTTCAGAATTTGTTTGTAATATTTTCCGATATATACATAATATTATAAAATAAGTAAATGAAGTATTTTTTTTGTTTTATATGATTCAACTCATGTCTTGAGGTGAGAAAAATTATGTGAGAAAAGCTTACAAATACAATATCACACAGACACAGTAGAAAATGAAGTGTATTTGCCTTATTTTTGTCTCAGCTACATATAGTGAGTTTGAGAAGTCAATATTTTGATTTGAGAAACCATTGTTAAAGTGAAACTGTTCAGAGATCATCTCAAACACTAACAAATTTGGCTGAGAAACAATTTTAAAAAATGTAATTATTATTTTCAAAGAACTTGAAATGATTTCGGCAAGATTGGTTCTTTTAGGCATTATATTAGCTTTCAATATTTTTCAAAAATAATTTACATTCAATTTGTAAAAATGTTGGTATTAGATAATAATTAAATTCCGAAATCGAAAAGCAGCTAAAAGTAAATCGAGTTTAAGAAAAATTTGTTAAATTCGTTCGGCATTCTATACCGAAAATTTAAAATTTTTTTAAGAGACTTTTGATATTTGATAGTACATCACTCATCTATACTACTGGCCATTTAAAAAATTAAACAAATATTTTACTTTATTAAAGCAAGATTAAAAAAAATCAGGTACTTTATATGATCAAAAATATTATCTAATACGCCTTAACCGTGTGCGTTCGAATTTTTCTTGGTTTTAAATACCCATAAATAGATTCCATTTCCTCTTCAACGTACCCACCGTTTGTATACGGTGTCCTTATTATTGATTGATCATCTTTCGAATAGATAACATTACAATTATTGGAATTTGATTGAGAACTTGTACTAATGTGGGAAGCAGATCGCTGCAATTTAGATTTTCGTTTACGATTTTCATTTCGGTCACATTTTTTCGATTTTTTATGCACATTTTTGCTATAGAGTTTGTTTGGTTTTTCTGGTGTATTAGGACGAACTTCAACTGGGATACCGAAAAAACTTTCATTTGATGCAGTTCGTCGCAATCTATACGATACACTGTCCGGATCTATTGGAATAAATTGTTCTTTTGTGCGTCTGTGTTGATGACGATGACCATTTCTATAATATCTACTACCACCATACAATTGATCATCGTCATCAACCATGTGATAATCATTTTGATAGAATGGATAAAGGAAATTTTCATTAAATGAAGCATTTCGATGCATTAGATTTGCCAATGCAGTTTCCTCATAGTATTTTGATCTTTCGGATTGATCAATATGATCATCTGAATAACCCATTCGACCGACCGCAACTTTAGGCAAACTAAATATTTCACTATCACTACCACAACGATTTGTTATACCCATACCGCTAACATAAATTGATTTACTATTATTTCTATGGTTAGTTTGGTGTGCCGAAGACTTTTTACTTTTCTTATTATAGCCATAAATGTCAGATTTATTATAATTATTTACACATAATGGATTATTAGTAACAATAATGTTAGTAGAAGATGGAAGATGATGATTAGTTCTGATATTGTCCAAAAGTTGTTGTTTTTGTAGTTTAACTAATTGTTGTTGTTGTTGCTGTTCTAGCTTTAATTGTTTTCGGTCTGTATAGATTTGTCTTGTCGGTGGTGCTTGTAGTAGCGGTGCACTACTACCGTACAACACTTCGGTCGGATTGTCATCATGCCATTCTTGTAGATAGTTTCTGTATCGGTTCGGAAATGGTTCTAATATATAATTTCTATACATACCGATGCCACTTTCAAAACTTCTTGCATGGTACATCATTTGTTGTTGGTGTTGCTGCTGAGCCGCCATATGATGTGGATGATTTTGATGTAATTGATGTATGGATGCTAATGAGGCCGGATGTGGCAATTGGGCCATCGATAATCGTTTAGCACTTGAATCTTTACCACGTGCCTTGGATGTCTTTACAAAATTTGGTACTCTAGCCCTTAAACCACAATAGTATGGATCATCTATGAGAAAAAAAATGTATCATTATTTAACATCCATTTTAATTATCTTAAAAATCTAACATAAGAAATAAAATTATTAGCAATTTTTTTCATCTTTGTGATGACTTTGATTGATCGATGATTGTATACTTTTCATTATTGAACACAGTTTGCTAGTTTTTTGCAACATTGTATAATAATAGCAAAATCAACAGTTTTTTTTCTATATAAATACACACACTGACCTATTCCAACGCAAAATGTATTGAACCAAAGCAGAACTTTTTTTTTATTCAGTTACATTATAATTCACCTGTGAATTTAGTTTAAACGTAAAAAGCTGTAGTATATCTTTGGCATAATTATATAGGCAGCATTGACACAGGTACATATAATAATATTTTATAAGAGAAGTTAAAACCAAAAGCATATTATTTTAAGCTATATTTTTATATTGCCTAATGACTAATTAAAAATACCACTTTTAGTATTTTTATTTGACATGAATTTTGAAATATAACAGTTTTTTCTTTCAACCACTCATTATATATTATAAAAATTAAATGATATTATATTATATACTTATATGTATATATAAAATTTTAAATTAAATTATAGCTGCTGCATTATTTTTTTTTCTTCAATCTCATTTTTAAAACGCACATGCAATTATTTAACAAGCTGTGCTTCTTTGCTATAGGCAGCTAGCAAAAGCATGAGAATTTTTTAATAATTTTTTTTGTGTTTGCAAAGTTAGTATGTGTTTTTTTGTCAAGCTTTTTGAGCTATTGAGAGCTGACATAAAAATAAATTGTTGAATATTATGTACAAGTTTTTATTTATCTGTTAATAGATATTGTACATTTATCTCTATAATGATCAGTCTAATCTTGTAACAAATGCATATATGTTTTAAACTTTTAAATAATATGATTGTATATAGTAGAGAGAAAGTGATTTTATGTCTACTACATTGAAAGTTTATTTGATATAATAAGTTTTGTTTAAGCCGGATTAATTTTAGCGACGAACCTAATAAAATAAAATTAGATAATATTAGCCTACAAAAAGTTCGTAGCTTCCAGTCTTTCTTTTGATTCTTTATCAAATCTTATTTAACATCTTAAACACATTTTTTAGATAATTTTTTACTATAAAAATTTCGTTACTTTGCGTCTTTCGTTTGATTCGCAATACAGTCTAATATCATCTTAAGACAAAAGACTTTAAGCGACGAACCTTAAAAAATGCAATTAGACAATTTTATCTTATAAAAAAGTTCGCCGCTTGCAGTCTTTCGTCTGATTCTCAATCTTATCTAAAAGCATCTTAAATTTTAAAATTACTTAAAAAAATCAAACAAAAGACTGCAAGCGACGAAACTAATAAATTTTAATTAGATAATTTTATCCTATACAAAAATGTTCGTCGCTTTCGCAGTCTTTCGTATAGGCCATATGTTTCTTATACACTTTAAGCGTATTAATATCTAAAATATTGAGCAAGGTCAAGATAAGCACAATTTCACCTTTATATACATACATACAGCGCATATCGCAGTGAACCATCTGTGGAATTTTATACAAAAGGCGATTAAAGTTATGTATATGTATATACGAAACAACGCTAATTTAAAGCGAAAATTTAGATCTAAAAATAAATGTCCATAAGATTACAAACACAAAAATCAAAATAGAATCGCGCAAAAGACCTAAAAAAAATTACTTAACTAAATTGAAAATAGATTTTATTAATTAAATACACATTCGCTTTTTTGTGTTGCTAATAAATCGTGACTAAATTTGCCCCTGGTGAAACAATCTATGTATATATTCGAGCAGCCTTAAATTAGATATACAATTTTATAATATCTATTAAATAATAAGAAACAAAAAAAAAACTACTTTACTGTATAACTAGAGCGAATAAACTTTAGAAAAATTTGTTTTTCAATTTAATTGTTTTTACTTAGAATTGCGCGGTCTTTATCAATGAATTAAAATCTGTGGCACACAAATTAATTTATGTGAGAAGAGCTTGTTTTCACTTATGTGTGTCTGCATGTGGTGATATTATATGAATATATAGGTAGGTAGGTAGGTAAGTAAGTTACATATTATTAAAATCGAAACGACTTTTTTTTTAATATGCAAAATGCTTTGTTTTGTCGTTTTTTATGCAATACTTTGTTGCTGTTGTAGTAGTTGTTGATGTCTGTAACATCATTTGTTACATTTATTTAACAAAATAAGAATTATATATAGTTACTTATATTGTTGTATTTAAACATTATATTATGTATCATGACATTTTATTGTACATATTATTGTAATATATAAAATGCAAATTTATTATGCCTTTCAATTGTTGTCATGCCATTCACGATGGTTGATTGGCTCATCTTTTTTTTATTTAATATATTAAAATATAATTTAACAATAATAATACAACAACATATGGAATCAAAATTTTATATTATAATTTCATAAGAAGAAAGACGATTATAAATAGAGCTCCATAATGCAAAGTGGTTTAACCTAGTCACGAGCATCAGGTACCTATATATAATATTTTTATTTGTAATTTATTATATTTCGTTGGCTTCATTATTATAGATATCATTTCTTGTTCATTTAATTTAATTCCGTTTTAAATGATATTTAATCGATAGTTTTTTATTTATCGTTGTTGTGCTCATTTGAGATTAAAATCTTTGTTGATTTTTTTTGTTATTATAAAATTTAATATTTAAAAAAAATTATTGCGATGATACTATTTTTTACTTACCATATTTTTTATTTAAATCTTTTCCTTTATCTGATTTGCCTCTGAACGATTTAACTTTAGTGTCATCATCATGAATGTCATCGTAGTCGGGCTGAAGGGAAAATGTTTTAGTTTTAATACAAAATTAATATTATCTTATAGAAAAATTTAAATTAAGTTAAATAATAACTATACTTTTTTTTATAATATTTCAAAAATAACCATTACTTAATATTGTATCCTATATGTTATTTCTAATTGCGCAGTTGTCATCAGCAATAAAAAAGTCATCAATACACTCAATAATAATTTTTTTTATTCTTATTTTTTTAAATATTAAAATTAGTAAATAACACGAAAATATTCATTATCTCGGTAACATTTTATTTGCCAAATTATGTCTCATAATATTTATAAAATCATAAATATGTTATTATAACAATATAATTTTTTTATAAAATATGTAAAATTTTGCATAGAAGTTGGATACTACAAGCAAATTCTTGAGAATAAAATTGAAATAAAACCAAAAAAGCTTCTTAGAAAATTTAAAGATTGTAGCTTTACTTAAAATTTATTGATTTTTAAATGACAAGATTGTAGGAATTTAATGAAAAATAGATAGCGTCTTTTTATTTTTTGTATATAAAATTATATTCTCTTTCATTTAATCCACAATTAGATCAAAAAATATTTCATAATTTTATAACCACAAAAGTTTTTATTTCGTATTAATTTTTACACAAACCTTTGGAATATCATGTCCATATAAAGCATCTCTTGGTGGTAATTTCGGAGGTTTTTCACTTCTTCTTTGTGCTAATTGTTGTGTTTGCAATAGTAATTGTTCCCTTGTGGCAGCAACGTGTCCAACAACTAGAATACAAAAAACAATTAAATATATAGCATTTATTTGTTAAAACGTAAATTTAACACTTACCGGAATTACCATTACCAAAACCAGAACTGCCGGAACTACCACCACTTCCTCCGCCGTTTCCTGCTACACTGTATGGATCTTCATCGGGTATTGGTATTCTAGGGCGATTCTTTATGTCTAAAGGTCGTTGAACTGAAATTAAAAAAAAAATTAGTTTGGTAATAGATTCCTTTCCTTAAATTTCCTTAAATAACAATGAGAAATCATATTGATATGAAGATCGAATAAAAAAAAAAAAATTATGATGACGATGTTCACATTAATAAACGAAACGCTATATAGCAGTAAATATATAACTAGTATAAATTTAATTTTTTTGGTCATAAAAATGACTATTCGCTTTAATAAATTGAATTTTCTAGAATTTTAATAGTACAAGAGAAATAAAAAAAAAAAAAATGTTTTAA
This sequence comes from Diadocidia ferruginosa, assembly GCA_027564275.1. Lineage (NCBI taxonomy): Eukaryota > Metazoa > Arthropoda > Insecta > Diptera > Diadocidiidae > Diadocidia > Diadocidia ferruginosa. The sequence continues at coordinate 156 of JANSTW010000007.1, read as the reverse complement.
AAAATTCAAGATAGCGTCAAAGCATAAAACAATAACAAACTCTTTGTCTTAAAGAATAAGGGCGCTCTCGCAATTGAGACCATTTTTCACTCTTCAGTTTTCAGTTTTCAGTTAACAAAATTTCTATTATACTGAATTGCATATAAGCTCGCACAA
>JANSTW010000006.1:41177-51598 GCA_027564275.1 Diadocidia ferruginosa | reverse complement strand
CTCCTGTGACGTATTGCGCAGTAGAAAACGAAAACAAACCCAGCTGTCAATATTACCTCTAAATCGTACTACCATGATAGGAAACTATGTTGTTTCTGCTTTTGAATCAGAGGCGTCGTTTGGGAGGAAATTGCCCATTTTAAAATTTCTTGCCCCCCCTAAAAATTTTCAATTTCATACATTTCTGCTTATTTGCTCCCCCCCCCAAGCTTATATAAAAATATACATTTTTTACTGAATTTTTACTTGTAAGTAAAGAGTTTTGTAAATATTAAAAATATAATACCTACATACAGTAGATATATAATATTTTTTTGGGCAATTTAGTTGACAAATTTACCATAACTAAACTTAAATGTTAAATGCCCAAATTATAATTATTATCTAATAAAATATACAAACGTGAGCTCAGGGGTGGCTCCCAAACTATAAAATATCGTGTTCTACAATATATTTTGTTACCACAAAATTTCGCTGCGCGGCAATTTTACATGATACATAAATCATAACCGGTCAGGGGCCCTACATTTTAGATTTTCCTAGAGCCCCCAAAGACTAAAATACGCCGCTGATAGAGATTACTATTGTACAAATTGGCTAAATAGACCTTTATCTACTAAAAAAAAATCGCCATAACCCAAGACATTTCTCAAACGACGCCACTGTTTCAAATATTTACATATTTTATAGATTATATAACCTGGGAACTACACCAGAGCAACTTTTTGCGCCATTTTTTTCTTTTTAGCTTCATACAGTAAAAAATTAAATTTGTGTTTAATATTTAATTACTTGTATATATCCTCAAATTTTTAGTTTTATGTTTTTACGCTTATATACAGCGCTAAATTCTACAGATTTTTTAAAAAATGTTCGACAAACTTTCAACAATTTTGAAAAAAAAAAATCGGTCGAACCTTGTGCTTTATGAAAGAAGAATTATTTTATCGACCGTATTTATTTTGAAAACTTGAAGCCTTTCTGATGACTGGGCGTAGACCCGAAACAGTAAAAACAGTCTTTTTGATAGCGCAGCAATGTGCTAAGCTAAGGTATGAACGTGGGCCGGTGGTCTACAAGTTGTATACTTAGTGCATTTTTATTGAAATAATAGATCCCTTTCCCCAACGACCGCTTGTGCTTTATATTAGTGCAAAAGACCTAAAACTACAAGTTCGAAGGTTACATACAAGCAATTATTAAACAAAATTTTGTTTTTTACTACGTGGATCAAGCTAGAGGAGCTATTAGAAGAAAAAAATTGTGCAAAAAGTTGCTCCTGGTGTAGTTCCCCAGATAAAGTAAAGTTGTAAAACATTTCTAAAATTAATTAATTAGATTTATTTAAAGTTAAAAAAGCAAAATTAAAAAAAAAACGAATAACATTTTTTGTTACAAGAATTGCGATAAAAAAAAACATTCAAAGAATAAAAAAAAAATCAGAAAATAATGTAAAATTTCATATATAACTACTGAATATTTGCATCAATGTCATGCAATACGGGTCGAAACATACTTTTCGGAAATGGCATATCGCCAATGTAAACCACATTTGGATTTTGCCGACGTGCTCGTGCCTTCTTCGTCAGTTCCTTTGGTTTTTGTATTGCTGTATTTTTGCGAATTTTCGGCAAAACTATTTGTGTGGGTGGCATCAATTCGGCAAAGTTGTCTATTTGTTTTAATTTTGGGGCGGTAGTAGGGGTATGTCGAGCCCGCAAATGTTTGTCACGATCGCCACGTTGACGAAACGATTTTGCGCATTCCGTACACGGGTATGGTTTTTCGCCGGTATGAATGCGAGAATGATTTTTCAATGCGTCGGCTCGATAGAATCGTTTGCCACATTCTTCGCAACCATATCGTCGTTCGCCACGATGAATTAATCGATGTTGATAGAAAACTGATCCGGTTAAAAATCGTTTGCCACAAATCAGACAATGATATGGTCGTTCGCCGGTATGACATTTGCGAATGTGATCATTTAAATCGGGACGAATCGTAAAACGACGAGTACAATTCGGTTCGGAGCACGCAAACGGTTTAACACCTGTGGGAAGATAATTTTTGTTAGAATTTCATTAATATTCAAGATATTTTCATATAAATTTCAATTTAAATCTGATTTATACTATCGACCACTTGAAAAAATCAATATAACGACGCGCTAACTATTAATTAATTTTTTTTTAATCTCATAGACTCGTCAACATATTGAATTAAATTTTAAAATTATTTTACCATCGAGTCCATGAGATTTTTCAAATTTTTGATTTTAAGTTGACGCGTCGTTTTAGTGAATTTTATTCAAGTCGTCGTTATGATTTAAGGAGCTGTTAGACGTTGACTTCTTCAAGAAATCAAGAAAAAAGGAAAGAGATCAATAATATAGGATATACAAATGTGTACACTCAAATGAAACAAAGCAAAGACTTCGCTATTGGGGGCCAAAAAGTTATAGTTCCAAAAACCGCTATTGAGGGGGGAACAAAGTTATCGTTCCGAAAATGTCTTCGCACCTCCTAGACCTTTTGCTATAATGCTATCTCTTTCTTTTTTTTCTTGATGACTTCTAAATTTTAATTATCTAACTGCTACATTACCTTTATGAAAACGTAAATGTTGCCACAAATGACTTGATTGTGTGTACGATTTACCACAAACATCACACAAATATTGACGATATTTGGAGTTACCCGTTGACGTTGTGCCCGATACAAAACCACCAGTACCCACACCATTACCCCCGTAACGATATTTCTTGACATGCCGCTCTGAATGATGGTCGATCAATTGACGTGCTGTATCGTAGAAAAAACTACAAACTTCACATGGAATTTCAAATCGACCACTTGTATCCGAATGCCTCGGAAATAAATGTATCTCTGTGTAACGATGTTCGTACAATTGTTCCAATGTTTCCAATTTAATTTCACACACATTGCATGCATAATAGACTTGCACATTTAAGTTGTGCGACAGATCGTGTAAATTGTACACACATTCGGTCTGACGATGGATCACAATGTCTTTGATTGTTGGCACTCGGATAGAGCATAGGGTGCATTCGTAACCTAGGCGAGGATCATGTGAGGCTGAATGTTTCAGCAAGGCCGTCATATCAACGAATGAGTAATCACAAAATTCGCATTGTAGCACTGAACTTATGATGCAGGGCCTAATAAAGTCTATAATTGGCAATGCCGTAGAAGTACAGCTTGTTGTTGAGACTATTGAGCATTCTTCTGGCTTCTGAAATTCGGAAAAAATAAGTAATAGATGATTTTTTTCATCAGCAACTCACCTGCAACTCATCCGCATCACTACCTTCGCTGCAATCATTCACATCATCTTCTTCCAATAAATCGTCATCGCTGCGCTTAATGCGACGATGATCCTTCAAAATGTGCTCAAAGGCATTGTTTGAATTATTGAAAATACGAAAGCAAACTAAACATTTAACCGACACATTCAACGGTACCAATTTCTGTTGCATAGACAGTTCAATGCGGCTGTTAACGTTATTTATTGACGTGTCTTGATCATGTTTTTCCATGTGACGTGTCAATCCCGATGCATGTACGAATTTCCGGTCACAAACCGGACAAGAATGCGGACCACCGCCTGGCTTTATCTTAACAACGCTAACCGTTTTTTGACCGGTCGGTTTTAACTCAATTTTCATTTGATCTTTTAAAAATTTTCTTATTCGCAGATTATTTCCATTCAACAAACTGATGCTTGGATGCAATTTTTCGGTCACTTCACACACATCAACCAATTCAATGGGTTCTTCATCTTTTATGAAAATTTTGTCTTCATCATAATCGCAAATATGTTCCTCAAATTCATCGCTCGAAAATATTTGATCACAATTTTTACATTGATATTTTGTTAATTCATCAGTGGTTTGGGGTTTTGCATCCAAAGATTGTATAACAATGTCGTTGTTATTTAGATCGGGTACAATTGTTTCTAAAAGAAAAATTAAAAAAAAATCTATTGTCAGATGTGGGGTTCGAACCCACGCTCCCTCTCGAGAACCAGAGCTTAAATCTGGCGCCTTAGACCGCTCGGCCAATCTGACTTGTACGAGCTGAGATGTCAGTGTGTTATCTAAATTTAAGTAAACTATTAATAGAAATAATATATAGAAAATAACCAAAATAAAATTCAGTTGAAGATAAATAATTTAAAAATACATTTCTGTTTTAGCGACATTTCTTCAACACAAAACAGCTTCTGTAAAGATGCTAATTGTGTGGTGGATTCCAGTGGCAAAGTGTCATGCATTCCGCCATGCCTACATTCTGCCACTTGTAATTCAGATATATCAAGATTTCCATTTGATACGCAAAATTGTACATTGCACATAGGGACGTGGGTAAATTCTGGCGATGAAGTAGATTTTTCGTCTAGCAAATTGGTTATTCCCGACGCAAATTTAATGTCACAGAACAGAGCATGGAAGCTGGTCAAAGCATCGTATCGACGAAATCATGGCAATTATTCAACAATATCAAAACAAACGTATCCCTCAGTTTCGTATGCATTTGTAATTGAACGGCATGACACAATGTACTGGGCTCTGGAATTTACTCCATCATTTTGTAAGAATGTTTTTGATTTAATTTAATTTATTATTATTAATCGGCGCTTTTTCTTAGTAATGATTCTGTTGAATTTGACAACGCTGTGGCTGTCCCCAGACAGTATACAGCGCATGTTGTTGTTATTTTTGGTATTTACCGGTCATATGATAATGATGCAAGAACTATCCTGGACCTTACCACATGCAGGAGATGAAAGTCCAAAACTATGTAAGTTATACCATATTTAGAAAAATTTAAATTGAAAATTAAACCTGATCAACGTTTTATGCAAATATTCAAATTAAAGGCTGATATTTCTATATAAGTTGTAATTTTCGTATATACCTAGTTATGAAATAAAAACATCAATCGTAAAAATGTTATGTTATATTAATAGAAACATACAAAAAATGTTACATGACAATGTTGTCGTGCAGGCAACGTGTTATACGTTACACATCTGCTAATACAAGAAATATAGCGCGTCATACACATTTCTCGTATCTATAAATAAAAAATATAAATATAGCATGACGTCACGCCAGTTATCTAAAAATATATTCTAAATATAAAAGTGATGTTTGGCATTGCGTTTCCAATCGGGGGTGTAACTCAGTGGTAGAGTGTCTGCTTCGCATGCAGAAAGTCCTGGGTTCAAATCCCAGCTCCTCCAAGACATTTTTTTATAATTTTTTTTTTTATTTTCAGTAATATTTTACCGAAATTCATTAATAATTACCTCATTTTTACTAATGAACACATACATTGTGCGGACAATTGCGCTCGGCTGTACCGGTGATGTTCCGGCCTGGATTGGAAGCACTACCAAATACTTGGGCTCAAATAAAATTGGACAATTATTTTTATCGAAAAATTATCTAATTGAAAAGGTCGGCGCATTCATAATATAAAAAAACAACTGCCTAAACCTAATGATTATTTTTTACACAGGAACCACTGCACTCATTCGATGATTCCGAATCGGTAGAAGCGGCCGTGCCACAACAAACAGCTAGTGATATCCCCGTTGTAACATTGAAGAAGTCAACTCCATGGCAAACATTTGCCAAAATCTATGACCGAACAATGTTTTTGATAATTTTTCTAATATATTTTTTCAGTTTCTTTAATTATTTACCCGAAGGTTATTTCGATAAGCGGACAAGTGAAATTGAAATTACCGGCTATTGAGGGAATTAAAGAAATCGGCAGCGCTGCGCTGTTATAATAAATCAACATTTTGTTGTTTTACTTTTAAATTTCTTTTTATAAAATGTAATATTACGTTTGTAGTTTTATTATGATAAAGAATAAATACAATAATATAAATCTTTGGTGACATTTTATTTTAAAATTGATGAAGAATTGGAGATGAAATCATTAGAGTTTACATATTATATACCTTTGGCTAGAAGTACTAGAAGAAAGAGTTGCGACAATACGCAATTTCGTGAAAAATAAGCCCCAACAATTTTTTTACAGAAAACAACAATTTAAGGTGAATTTTTGTTTTATACGGCAAAACGTATAGGAAAAAATAGTCACCACGAAAATAAGCCCAACTAATACTTCTATTTATACTATGAAAATAATTTATTGTCGTGACTCTTTCTTCTAGTATTTCTACCTTTGGCAAAGAATATCACTTGTTGATATTCCTTACTTTTGCATGGCGCAAACTAATCAAATGTTTATCACCTGTGACATATACAATAAACTCGGGAAGGGGAACCCTAGAATTCTCATTTGTAAATACCAACCAATTTAGTTTAAACAAATTTAAAACGTGCTTATTTCAATTTAGGTCCAACTACTTCTTTCAGCTCAAAATTGTTCTAATTTCTGCATAATTTGTAGGAGCGCAAAAGAAATTTTCAACGAATTTTCTTTTAAATTATATAAAAACCTCTATCTTTCCAAAAAAAAATCCGGCTCATCAAAATATATAACTAAAGTGAAATATTGAAAGCAATTTTCAGCAACGTCATCTTAGAGCTTCTAGTTGAACTAGAATATCTGAAATTATTTCAATAAAAAAATCAATTTTGAGCGGGACGAAGTTTGTTGGGTGATTTATTACAAAGATTCTATGCTCTTTCAAGATCAAATTGTAAAAACCCATGCAAATTTGAAACGACTCGCTGGTTTTTATAAAACATTAGTATGTCTTTTCAGTGAAACGAAAATTTTTTTGGATTCCAATGACGAAGCTGCAGGCAGGTTTTCTTTTCAACAGTTATTGTGACTTTAGTCAAAATTTATTTTTACTAAACTGACTGAATATATTTTTTAATTTATAATATTCTTCACTACTGCGTGACAGTATGTATCTTTGGTTGAAAATAATGTATGGAGTAATCTTGTCAGCTGGCATACCTATTTTAGGAGATGCCTTGAACAGAACACGCTCCATTTGACAGTGTCCATAATTTAAGTTCTTTGAATACGTTTTCTTTAAGCATGATATAAACTCTTCTTGCTTCCTCGTGTATAAAAAGATTCAGGGAAACAAGGGAGAGCAACGCGTATAATAAGCATCGGTTGGTGTGGTCCGCATGGCCAGCCTTTTAATCTTAGCCAGCCTCTTGCATGAGGTTTTCCCATTTGTTCGCAACCACCAGATGGTTGACGCGTATGACATTATGAGTCTTATAATCGAAGTATACATCCAGTGGTGAGTGGACTATCCTTGATTTCAGTCCCCACAAGTTTCCATAAGCTATTGCCAAAAGACTTTTTCGCTTTATCTACTTTATCCTCCACATGCTTATTTGAATTTAGTGTATCGATTCTACTTCTACAATGAACTAAAAATATTGTCGGCCATCTTCTCAAACAGAATTCTGCCTATACAATAATGTAATCAAGGTTATTTAAATTAGGAAAATCAAATCGTATGTCAAATTTTTAAAAGCTTCTACTGGTTATTATTATACTGTGGTCTGCATAACTTTGAGAAAATTCCCTCAATATTCAGCCTTTCCAACAGTGAGTCAACTAGCATACACCACTGCAGGGATGAAAGAACTCCTCCTTGTGGACATCTCTGTGTAACCCCTACCACGATATAACTATTATTGTGTGTAATCAATTACCAGTATGGAGCAGTGGGTAAAGTCACGGCTCTGTAATCAAAATCAATTTCACATCTGGGTTATCACCTTTCATTCGCAGGTGCTTATTAAAAAGCGATTGCAGTGGCCCGGAAGTCACGTAAAGCCGTTGTCCGCCTATATGATACCAACTGATAGGGTTCCTCATATAGTGTAAAAACCCGCCCCACTGATCACCAAAAAATATGGCTAGTGCGAGTTGCTGACAACACTCTACCTTTGATAAAGTCAAAAGATATAGTCGTCAATGAAAACCATGGTATCAGATAGAAAAAAGGGTAAAAATGATACGCTCCCTCGCTTTGGAGTAAAGGACACGATGATGATGATGATAAAACATATTTTAGATTATTTTAAATAAGTTAACCAATTTTCATTAGGCGTCATATGTCGCGAAGCACCACTCTCGATATACCAATCATTTGATGTTTGATGAACCATTCTACTTGGAATAAAATCGGTACTAAAATCACTTGTTATATTTTCAGATGTACTATTTTCATTTGATTTCTTTAAACTTTCAAACTGTTCAGTACATGCTTTTCTTATATACCTATGTCCTTTTTTCCACAAGTCTGAATGAATTTATTACCATATTTGTTTGCCCTGTTTGTTCTATTCATAGCAACAAAAGCACTTTCAGTCGATTTATTATAACCGCCATCAATCAATTTTGATTTGATTTTGTCACCAGTAACGGCCATTCCACTTCTTTCAATCCCCATTATAAATGGTTTAAAATCTTCACTAAGTCCTGCAAGCATTATGGCACCAATCCATTCATCACTAATATTAAATCCAATTGCAATTAATTTATGACCCCTTCCAATAATATCATTAATATATTCAATCATGGATTTGCATTTTTCAAGTCTGATATTTATAAGCTTTCTTAGCAAACCAATTTTACGGAAAAGACCACGATCATCGTACAAATTCAATGTGAACATAAATTGATTCATCTAATGCCAGAACCAATCTTGCTTTTGCCTTTCGTAAAATATTTGTATCCGTTTCAGTTGGAGGATCAAAAATACATTTTTCATAACCACACCATTCAAGCACATTTTTCATATCAAATTGCAGATTTTACAGATCCTTCACTGCTTGTCATTTTGGATTAAAAAATTGTTTGTAGAAATTTCAGGAACAATTTTTCAATAAATAAATAGACGATTCCGTAATTAAATATAAACGTATAAAATAAAAACGCGATATAATATTATTGTATTATTATATCCTTCGTACTGGTCCCAGAACCTGTTAAAAATTGAATTTGGTTAGGATATATTTTTTCAATAATAAAATACGTCTTGTTTATTTTTTTTTTGTGAGAAGAATGGTGAGCCCTATCGCAGGCTATCTTTTTTCTTAAAACCCTTCGTGGATGAAGCACCATGTTACAGTAGGATTTGCCACACAATACTTTCTTCTAGATAAGATCCGGATCTTTTGGCTGACTCACATCACTGTTCGGGTCCTTCGTTCGTCGCGGCGCCAACCTAAATTAATTGTAAGTGTACATTTATTGGATGATGATTCTGAACATGCGAAGTATGTGAATTGGTCTACGATGAATCATTTATCTAATAATTTTATATTTTTGCCTCGCGCGTCATCACATACGTATATGCGGCCTTGATATACGTATCCTGGTTCGTTTTTTGAATCACTGATCCAGATTTTGAGGATGACATTACCATACGGAGTATGCGAAAGATTCGAAATTTCTGAGCAGGAATCGAGGCTGAGAGACGGAGAAAGTGTACAAATTACATGGACGATGGCCATTACATAGTTTCGATTCGGTTTTTCATCATTAATTATATTTATTTCCAATCTTGATTACACTCCTTAATACATGTAATCAAGGGGTTTATTTTATATTTTAATTTTTGTTAGCGTTTTACATTTATATTGATTTTATCATAAAAACAGGGAGGGAGAAGAGATCCTAATCTTTGATTTTTGTTTTTGTTTATTTTAATTTATTTTAATATATTTAATTCATTGATGTGAAAATTAAATTAATTAAATTCCCTGGTAATTTATTGATTTAATTGAATCTAGTTTTTTTAAATGTTCAACAAATTTTCAATTTTCAGTTTTTTTTTTAATTTAATTTTTTTAATTCTTTGTTTGTTTCAATTTATTTCGTGTGTTACAATGAGAATATACATACTAATTTATTCGAAGGATTAATTTACGAAAATCATATTCAGAGGACAATTTTTTCTCAAGATCGTTTGACGGGTATGTGTTAGGTTATATATAAAATTTTATAAATTTTTTAGGTTTCTATAACATTTATTCATATGTTTTTCGAACTATAATGGTTATACATATAACTTTACAAAATAATTTCTTACCATACACATGTTGTCCCGAATGAGAATAAAATTCCTTTTTAAATATAACCCCACCAGTTAAATGTAAATGTCTAGCCTTATTTTATAGAGGTTGTGTGTATTCAATTGAAAGGTCTTGACAAGAACTACAACTTTAGTTCTAAGAGTTGTAGTCCATCTTTCTTCCATCAGCCTCTATGAGGGGTTAAAGGATTTTTTGGTTGGTTGGTTAAAGTGGCTGATCCTTCCGCAGAATCCCAATTAGCATGAAATGCCGTTTTGATACCACACATGTCACTTTTGTGTTGAATAGATTATGTCTGTCAAATTCAACGTGACACGGGACCTACAGTTTCAAGTGGAATCCG
>JANSTW010000006.1:23523-41077 GCA_027564275.1 Diadocidia ferruginosa | reverse complement strand
GAGTACATATTTTCCATATATTGAAAGCTTCTATAAATCTATAGTCATTACACGGAGAGCAAAAATTAGACGTATACTTGGATTTAGTATATTTGCTATCGGTTTTGCGTCTACTTTTAATTTGCTTGATTCACGAAAGCTTTTATATTGAATTAATATAAAAAATTTAGTATGCAATACTAAATTTTAGTATACAACACTAAAAAAATTTGAAATATTTAGCAATTTCTAGTACTCAAAACTAAAATCTAGTATTAAATTCTATAAAAATTTTAACTTTTAAATTTCTAAAAATTAGCAAATATTTGCTTGATTTATAAATTTGGTATATATACTAAATTTGAGTATATACGATATTAAATTTTAGTATATAATATTAAAATTTTATTCGTTTATTTATGGAAATTTTTAGTACTCAATACTAAAATCAACTTTTTACTTCTAAAAATTATAAAGAATTTTATACTTAATATTAGAAACTGTTTCTAATTTCTAGTATTTTTTTTATTTATTCAAGATCAAGTATAATATAATTATATTTAAAATTCATCATCATCATACTTAATATTTCTAGTATTTTGATTTGCTAAAAATTAGAAATGATTTATTAGGCGCATATGAAGGCTTTTCTCTCCGTGTATTATCTGAATCTGATAAATCAATGGATTTCTTCTGCGTAGCATTGCATCGAGTTCAAGGTTTTACCTATTTCTTTCCTATATAAATGAAAAGACTTCCCTTAACATTTTTTAGGATAGAAATAGAAAGAAAATCAATGTTTCTCAGAATGTTCGTAATAAAGATAAACTAAAATAAATATGTCATACTTAAGACAAAAAAGTATCTTTCATATATAAAATATCTATCATATTTACGGTTTTAAATTGCATCTAATTTCTAACTACCTATACAATAATTGTATTGTTAAGCTTCATATATTAAAGTTTATTTATTTATAATAAAACTTTTATCTTTAATACTTCTTTATTGCGTGCAATATAATATGTAACATCCAAGCTGCCTACCGCATGTATTGTACAAATAATATGTATTCATATCAATCGCGGTGGTTTAAGTTTATTTATTTTTGCACAGCCACTTGTGTCATATAATAATAATAAATCTATTGATGGTTTCATACGCTCGTAATACAAAACAATTAAAAATATCAAATGACAATAATTATAATTCGCTTTAATTAGGTCGTAATAAATAACAAAACAATTGATTAGAAAAATAATATAATTAACATTTGGCTTGTTTTCTATATCATTTTACAAATTTAGATAAGATTTGTTTATTGAAACAAAAATAGTTTAACAATTTTCAATAAACGCAAGAAGAGCCACAAACAAACAGACGAAAGTTTATATAAAATGTGCAAGATTTAAATATTTATTATTATAAAGTTAATTTTTGACCTTTATAACTCTGAAAAAAAATGATAAAATCTTTTACAAATATTTTTGTTTAAATAATTTAATATTTTGAAAATAAATTTTCATAAAATTTAATCAAATTAGGTTCAATCCATTATTCTAAGAAAAGTATTTCTTTCTATATCTTTCTTATTTTATTAATTATTTGATTTGTTTTTTTTTAATCTGAAAAATGTTGTCGCCATTATTAACAGATAATATTTTAATTTTAATGTCTAATAATTCGCAAAGCCAATAAGTATGATCTCTAATCTCATAATTCCAATATTTTTTCTAAATCGCATTTATAGAGCTCCTCAGATATTGATGATGGGACGTAGGAAATTTGTAATATATAAATAATTTTTTATTTAGATTTTTTGTATGTAATTAAAATGCATATATTGTATCTATACATGGTAATTTCATAACTGCCGGGTAACAATTATTAAATTATAATTTATGTCATTTATTATAAACTTTATATATTGTGAATCTTATCTCAAAAATATGGGTTAAACAGCGATGTTCAAGTCAGTTTCTGTTATATCTTTTAACTCATCAGTGGCCAGACTAACTCTGTATAAGCAACCTCTGTACAACACCACACTTTTGCAATTTTTAGATTCATTTTATACATGTTTATAAAATTTAAAAAATTTAAAATTTGTAAACTATTTTTTTTCTTATTTTTAAACGGTTTGATTCGAAGCAGGTGCGTAAATTAATGATATTAATCGATTTCCTTGATGAATATTTATTGAAATTGCGTGGTTAAAAAAAATAAATTAAATACATTGAATGGTCCCAAAAAATCAATATCCACCTCCTTGATGTCAATACTAGGCCACCATAAAACACTGACCAGAAGAGTTAAAATATAATTCGTATACAAAAGTCGTTTAAACTTATATGTTAAAAAGTTTAATTAATTTTTTTTTATTCATATCAAATAAAGCTTAACTCATGATTCTGATTTTTTTAGCTTGGACTTTAAATGCGGCTTGAGAGTCTATTCATGAGCAAGTGACGTATGTTGAAAATTCACTATCAATAAAAAATTTCTGAAGCAATAGTTTTTTTTAATATAACCTAAAAGTTTGACAGATTATCTGTCACCGGCCTATAAAAAGCATTCGGAAAATTTTTCCGCCTGAGGTCTACGTCTAAACCTTGCTTAAAGCCGCATTTAAAGTCCAAGCTAAAAAAAAATTTAAGTATTTACACTTCCGGTTTGTCCGTGCTGGCGAGAGCAGTGCAACTGGGAGTCGCAAGCGTGGGAGTGTTAATATAATAAAATTTAGAGTTTGGGAATCGCTGCGGCTATATTGAGATAGGGGAAAAAAGTATATGTGAGTTAATGGTCATTTGGGAAAAACCCGGCCAAGTAAATCTTCTGCCCCATTTGTGCTTGTGCACGTGGGCTCGGGAGTAATTTAAAGTGAAACAAACAAACAAACAACAAACTAAGTATTTATTTTGTTCCTAATAAAAGTTTCGCAATAAATATAAATAATTATAAAAATGTATTATTGTGTTTACATTGATTCCACAAAATTATTTAATTATTTCTAATTCAATTTAAAGGCTACACTAAACTTGGACTAAATTGCAGTACATCTAAAATTAATTTGAAGAAGCGATTATTGCATTTATCCTAAAAAAATTTAACCAATTGGTAAGTACCTATAACTTTAAAGCTTTAATAAATTGTTGTTTTAAGTTATATAAAATAAACATAAAAGCCTCTTTTTTAGAATAAACTCCAGACTTGGCTGCAGAAAAAACAGCAAAATGAGCCATCAAGATATTGTCATAAAGACGGAACCAACTGAATGGAATAATAATGCCGTTTCTGCGGCAGGGACCAGTGACTACGGAACCGTATTGGATCATCTTGAGACAACGATTAAAATGGAACCCGAATTGATTATAAATGATGTAGTAAATGAGTCGGATCATACGAATGATAAACTATTTAAATGTGATGAATGTGACAAGTCATTTACGAAACAACAAAATTTGAATGCACACAAGTTAGTTCATTCGAATGATAAACCATTTAAATGTGATGAATGTGACAAGTCATTTGCGCGGCTACAATATTTAAACAAGCACAAATTTGTTCATTCAGGAGTTAAACCATTTAAATGTGATGAATGTGACAAGTCATTTACGCGATCGGACGGTTTAAAGAATCACAAATTAATTCACTTAGGAATTAAACCATTCAAATGCGATGAATGCGACAAATTATTTTCACATCGCACTTATTTAAAATCACACAAATTATCTCATGATGGTGTTAAACAATTTAAATGCGACGAATGTGATAAGTCATTTTTGCGATCAAATGAATTAAGAATACATCAACTAGTTCATTCGAGAATTAAACGATTTCAATGCGATGAATGCGACAAGTCATTTTCGCTTCTCCTTTATTTAAAAACACACAAAAGAGCTCATTCGGGTGTTAAACTATTCAAATGCGATGAGTGTGACAAGTCATTTACGCGATCGGACGGTTTAAAAAATCACAAATTAATTCACTCACGTAATAAACCATTTAAATGCGATGTATGCGAAAAATCATTTTCGCTACCAGAAAATTTGAAAACTCACAAGTCAATTCACTCGGGAATTAAACCATTTAAATGTAATGAGTGTGATAAGTTATTTCAAACGCAAACACTATTCAAAGAACACAAATTAGTTCATTTACAAGTTAAAGCACTTAAATGTGATAAATGTGACAAGTCATTCTTGACACAAACACTCTTGGAAGAACATAAATTGTGTCATTCCGGAGCTAAACCATTTAAATGTGTTGATTGCAACAAATCATTTTCGCGATTAACTTATTTGAAATTACATAAATTACTTCATATATGTAATGTATAGCTTCGATTCGTATGCAACTGCAACTACTGGCCATCAGTGGCGTAGCCAGAACTTAATAATGGATGGGAGGAGGTGGTTTACAAATATACACATTTTTACTTAAAAAAAATTTCAGTTTGTAGCCAATATTGCCGCGCAGCGAAATTTTATGTTAAAAAGTACCAAAAATATACGAAAATTATTCCCCCAACATGTATTACAAATTATAGTTTGTTTTCGTTTTAGACAAACCAATTTAAAAAAAAAACAAATACTAAGTATAGCATATATTTTATAAGGCGATTTTCATCATCCACAACCTAAACAAAAAAATAAGTTTCACATATTTTGTAAAATGCGCTAAAATAGCAAATTCATAACTAGAAAATTGTAAAAGTATCGAAAAATAAATATTTAGGCCATTTATCATGAGACATCAGTTCGTGAAATTCTTCGTTATGGACAGTCTTGAATTTTTATCCTCGTCAATTGCCCCACGAAATAACTAACTCCTTATTATCACGTCGGGGTCACCAATTCGGAGTTATAGTTTTTCGTGTAGTATACTATTTTTTTCTTTTTTAATATGTTATAATTTTGTTTATGAAAAAAAGTCAATGGGGAGGTTTGAACTCCCAAAACCCTTCCTGTCTACACCACTGTTGGCCAGCCGGTGTTTTCTGGTAAAAACAAAGAAAATTGGGTAATAGAAAAGAAAATTGGGTAAAAAGTAGTAATTTATAAAACAATATAATCAATTATAATTTAAGTAAAAAACAATTATTATAAAATGGTAACTAATTACACTGTAATAATGCAAAATTGTAAAAAAAAAACAGTTTTTTAGATCATGTTTTTATTTGATGTGTGGGAAATAACATCGAAAAAACGGGAAAGTTCACTTTCTCCACAAACATTTTTTGTTCTGGAGTTAAGTGTGGGTGGGTGGCAAAATCGGCTTTGTATGGGAAAATAATAAGAAATGGCCTATATTTTGATGATAAACTATTTAAAAAGAGG
Source organism: Diadocidia ferruginosa (assembly GCA_027564275.1). Lineage (NCBI taxonomy): Eukaryota > Metazoa > Arthropoda > Insecta > Diptera > Diadocidiidae > Diadocidia > Diadocidia ferruginosa. The sequence goes on along the minus strand of JANSTW010000006.1, from coordinate 35,759 downwards.
TTGTGGTGTACCGTCTGGTACTATTACAGACGATTCACCACTGATTTTAAATTATAATAAAAATAATAATAAAAACTTTAAAACAATCATTATAGTATTGCCAAATATTTAAATGAATTATTTGCAATTTCAGTGAAACCTTTTAAAAATTATGAAACCGAAGAAAATTAAAAGAATAAAGTCAACTGTGGTTCGGGGGCGGTAGAACAAAAAATGTTTGAGGGAAAGCCTTTTAAGGGGCCAGTAAAATTAAAATTACTATAAAAACACCTAGCTATTTGTTTGATAAATTTTCTTTTGGTATATCGAATCGATCGCTTAATCTTAAAATTCCAATATATCTGAGTCTTAAATATTAAAATTTGTTCTTTTTTATATTTTTTCTTGTAATATTTTCTTGTAATATTTTCCTTTCTAATTTTCTATAGTTACTTTGTATATTATATTATTTGACATTTTATTCTTATTTGCTTTTATTATGCTATATATATATTTATAGTGTTCAGGACATTAGTATCCTTGTATATATTTTTTCCATATACAATTTTAATTTTTACATATAAAAAAAATGCGGTTTGACTGTTTGAGCACAGATTACGTCATGCGCAGTAACAAACGAAAGTGAACCAGCTGTCAATACTACGCCTTCGTTTCTCATAGTACCATATGTATACCTAAGCTTGGGTTTCATCTTACAAATTATTAACCCATTCGCAATTGTAAGTTTACCTAAAGTGTAATAATTTGTTTGCTTAAAACCAATATACAAAATTTAAAGTTTTATTTTTAGAATAAACTAGATAAACATAGGAAATCTACGCTGGGAGATATCGCTATGGCTAACAGCGAAATGGACCATCAGCAAGATATTGTCATAAAGACTGAACCAACCGAATGGAATATTTTTGACGCACCTGATGCAGGGATCGGTGATAGCGGACCCGAATCGGATCATGTTAATATTACAATTAAAGTTGAACCAGAATTGATTATAAATGACACAGTAAATGAGTTGGATCATTCTAAAGTTAAGCCATTTAAATGCGATGAATGCGATAAATCATTTTCGTGGAAAAGTAATTTTCTCACACACAAGTTGATTCATTCTGGAGAAAAGCCATTTAAATGTGATGAATGTGTCAAGTCATATGCGAGTTTAGCAAATCTAAAAAATCACAAACTAATAGTTCATTTGGAAGAAACTCCATTTAAATGTGACGAATGCAATAAATCTTTTTCGGGTGCAAATAATTTGAAAGTACACAAAAAAATTCATTTGATAGATAAACCTTTCAAATGCGATGAATGTGACAAATCATTTTCACAATTAATTCATATGAAAGAGCACAGGTTAATTCACTCGGGAGAGACACCATTTAAATGCGATGAATGTGATAAATCATTTACGCGATCAAATATTTTGAAAGTACACAAATTAGTTCATTCGGGAGTTAAACAATTTAAATGCGATGAATGTGACAAGTCATTTTTACGACGAAATGAGTTGAAAGTACACAAATCAGTTCATTCGATGATTAAACTATTCAAATGCGATATATGTGAAAAAACATTTTCTCGCTCAAATCGATTGATATTACATAAATCAATTCATTCAGGGGTTAAACCATTTAAATGTGATGCATGTGGCAAATCATTCATGCAACCGCGATATTTGAAATCACACAAATTAGTGCATTCTAGAGTGAAGGCATATAAATGCAATTTGTGTGGCATGTCGTTTGCGCGATTAAATGTATTGAAAGAACACAAATCAGGTCATTTTCGCAAATAAGTCAATTAAAATTATACTTATACTTATTCATTTCACTAAGAAGTTATATGAAACCAAACCACAATAAAGGATATCTACGACATGTAAGAAGACCTTATTTATACTAAAATAACTAGAAATTGTACAATATGCTTAAATTATCAACGTTTTGAAAATATTAAGGGTTACTGCTTTAAAGATCCGAAATGTCCACAGTCCACTATATGTATCACACGCTACGAAAAACAAGAGATTTGTGGGCTTAACCATACAGCAAATTTTCGAGTACATATCTTACTACAAAAAACATATCCACCAAGACAACAAAACCCATCAAGATTCATTTCAGTTGAAACCCGTACCACCTGGGAATATCCTACGCCGAAATTGTAAGCGGAAATACGTAATCAACCTAATTCAGATGCTCAAGAATAGGTTATTGTAACCACTGCAGTTATAAATCAATAAAAGAAATAAACACCATAGCTGACGTATCTTCAGATACATAATTATAATTATATCCTACCGACTGCGTCATGATATGTATCTTCAGATACATAAAATTAATTAAATAAAACAATATGTATGTAACTATAAAACGTACTTTATTAGAGATCCATAATGTGTACGACATGCTAATAATACGAGAGACGAACAGGAAGTGCTCGTCTACAAAATATATAATATAGTAGATCGGTAGGTTGTTGCCAAATACGAATCCAACACTCCGTGTAGGTGGGAGGGCAAAAAACTGGTTGAGGGGGAGGGGTATATAGCCTCCCCCCTCAACCTCCATCCCTCAAATATATTTTTTTTTTAATTTACTCCTCCCGTCCAAGGGGGAGAGCGCCAAGAGTTATAGTGGTTTTCGAAGTCCGTTAGGGCCTGGGGTGATAAGCGCTAAAGTGTGGATCCTCCAAACTGTGTTTTAATCTTATCAAAGGTAAAATATAATAATTGTTTAAAAAAAATTACTATAATGATATTATATCTCTAAGATATTGCCGGCAGTCCCCGAGACTGCTTTCTTTTTTTAATATTACCAGCTGTATATTTTGGTGGGTGAATTTTGAGTAATTGCGTGTCATGGATGCTACGTCTCGGAATTATGCGAAAAGACTTTAAATTATTTATAGCTAATTAAGTTAGTAAATTAAATTATTATATAAACTGTTGTTAATGTTATCGAATGACTTAGTTTCGAGAATGGCATAATTTGTGTACTTTCAATTCATTTATTCGCGCAAACGATTTTTCACACAAATCACATTTAAATTCCATAACTCTAGAATGGACTAATCTGTGTGATTTCAAATATCTTGATTGCGAGAAGAATTTGTCACATTTATCACATTTAAATGGTTTAATTGCCGAATGAACTGATGTGTGTACTTTCAGATCATTTCGTCGCAAAAATGACTTGTCACATTCGACACATTTAAATTGTTTAACTCCGGAATGAACTAATTTGTGTGATTTCAAATAACTTGATTTTGAAAAAGACTTATCACATTCATCGCAAAGAAATTGTTCGCCCGAGTTACCCAACTTGTTGTCTTTCATATGAAATAATTGTGAAAATGATTTGCCACTATCGCATTGATATGAATTATTCTTTGAATGATCCAACTCATTTACTACATCATTTATAATCAATTCTGGTTCTATTTTAATCGTAGTATAATTGAGATGATCCAATACTGTTTCGCTGTCACTGATCTCTGCAGTTACATTATTAATATTCAATTCAGTTGGTTTCGTCTTTACGACAAATTCTTGATGGTTCATTTGTTGGTGCCTTTTTAAACCATTTGATGCCGCATAACACTTCTTGCATTTATCACATTTAAATGGTTTTTCTCCCGCATGAACTGACTTGTGACTGAGAAATTGACTTTTAAACGAAAATGATTTATCGCATGTATCACATTTAAATAGTTTTACTGTTGAATGAATTGATTTATGAATTTCCAAATATTTTAAACGCGAAAATGACTTGACACATTCATCGCATTTAAATGGTTTATTTCGCGTGTGAATTAATTTGTGAATTTCCAATTTTTTTTCGCACAAAAATGACTTATAACATTCATCGCAGTTAAGTGGTTTAACTCCAGAATGCTTTAATTTGTGCCGTGTCAAATTTCTTGCTGATGCATATGATTTTTTGCACTCATCGCATTTAAATGGTTTATCTCCTGAATGCTTTAATTTGTGCCTTGTCAAATTTTTTACTGACGCATATGATTTATCGCATGTATCGCATTTAAATGGTTTATTTCGCGAGTAAATTGAGTTGTGAATTTTTACACCTTCTTTTTGCGAAAATGACTTGTCGTATTTATCCCATTTAAATGAATTATTCTTCGAATGATCCAACTCATTTAATATATCATTTATAATCAATTCTGGTTCCGTTTTAATCGTTGTATCAAGATGATCCAATACGGTTCCATTGTCACTGGACCTCGCTGCAGGTACGTTATTAATATTCCATTCAGTGGGTTCCGACATTATGGCAATATCTAGATGGTTCATTTTTTGGTGTTTTTCTGCTGCAGCCACGATATCTGCTGGCGTAGAGTTCTTATGTTTATCGGCCAGTGTTTATTCTAAAATTAAAACTTTCTTTTGTATTGTTTACTTAAAACAAATTATAAACTTTCTTACTCATTGGTTATAAACATTTGTAGAATAAACTAAATGAATCCCAAAATCGCGAAGCTTCTTCAAAATAATTTCAAATTGCTTTAGCATTAGAAACACTAATATTTGAAGATTAAATTAATTAATTTTTTAGATTTATTGTAAGTGCAGCCTGCAGCACCCAAAGCAAAAACCTCACCAAATTTCAATTTAAAGATTCGGCTGACCTAACATTTATCAATAATTTACTTACACTATTTGAGTAGAAACATAAAAAAATCACTCAATTATAATTATTATAATGTAAAGCCGTTCGCGCGCGTCCTGCAACGAAGTAATGCAAAGTATTGTGCCGACTATTTCTTCTTGTACTTTTACAGAAAACAACAAAATAATTTGAGATTAATTTTCGTTTTATACGGAAAAACCTATTGGCAAAAATATTCAACATACGAAAATAAGCCCAAACTAATACTTCAATTTTTACTATGAAAATAATTTATTGTTGCGACTCTTCTTGTACTTCTAGTTATGATGATATAGTATCGCAGTGCCAATAATACTTTCCGCTACCCTATAATAAATTATTTTTCTCTTTGGCGGCACCAAAACAGCTGTTTTTAAAGAAAATTTATGCAAAACAAAATTCAAAACAAAAACATGGCAGAGCCAAACAAAAACCACCAAGCCGCATGCGCCCGGCAATTTTTCTTTTGTTTTGCTTGACATTCGATTTCGATCCAAAATTAATGGAGCTTTTGCGCAAAACCCCTCAGAGTTTCAACTTTCAAGCAAAACATCGACGCATTTGTTCATAGATTGCATACAGTTCTTTAATTTTCTATTTTGTTATTGAAAAAAGCTAATCAAATATTGTAATTATTTCACAATGTTACAAAAATATCGGAAGCAGAAAATGATCAAATAATCGAAACGCGTAGAAGAAGCAGTTCAAGAAAAGTGTTGAAGGGATAGCTGATGTTGCCACCCTTTCGTATCAGCCAGCAGCAGCTGTATCCACAAGCAGAAGAAAATATTTTTCAACACAATGGCGCTGGGAGCGGGTTCTTTGTTGAAATCACAAACAATACTTCAGCAATTGTTGGAGGAAATAAATTTTCAACGAACCAAAGAGATGCGACAATTGCTTAAAGATGGTAAAATTTAAAATTATTTAAAACAGAAAAATTGGTTTCAGGATTTTTCAAATTTTTCCTTTTTTATCAAGTGCCCCATCGTATATTATGTTCGGCCTCCACCATATAAACTGCGAGTATTGATTTTGTACGCATTATATTAATAAAACAGCTGAGTGACGTGATGTGGATGTACCGTCTGTGTAGAAAAGACTTAAATCTTAATAAATTCTAATTTGAAAGTTATATTATTCTCGGTTCCAATCTAATTACAAAGGGTTAAATGCTAATCGATATTTATTTAAAGAAATGCGCAATTTTACTACAAATCGCACAAAGAACTTAATATTGCCAGTCAGATCATTATTGGACATACTACTTGGAATGATCAGAAGCTTCGTCATAGCAGCTATTGTTAAAATAAATACTGCAAGGAGCAGTTTTACAGTTAAACTAGAACTGAACAATTTTAACTATAATAAAATTTTGAAACTACCAAAATTTCTAGACAATCAAAAGAATCCCATAAAACTTCCGAAAAACTGCGAAGGAAAAATAATTCCAAGACATCCATAAGATTTTTATGAAACTTCCAAAAGTCTTCTATGACACTTCCAAGACTTTTCTAAAAACTTTCCATAAGATTTTTATTGAAATTCTAAAAGACTTCTATAACACTTCCAAAATCTACCATAAGATTTCTATTGAACTTCCAAAAGAAGTCATAGAAGACACTTCCAAGAATTCCATAAGACTTTTCTAAAAACTTTCCATAAGATTTTTATTGAACTTCTAAAAGACTTTTATAACACTTCCAAGACTTCTAAAAAACTACCATAAGATTTCTATTGAACTTCTAAAAGACTTCTATGACACTTTCAAGACTTCCATAAGACTTCTAAAAATCTACCATAAGATTTCTATTGTCCAAAAGACTTCTATGACACTTCATAAGACTTCTGAAAGACTACTACTAACGGAAATCAAGGGACAATTCTTAAAACACGGAAATCATGGAAATATTTTTGGAAATCCGAAATCGAAATCATGGGAAAACATTTTGTCTAGTGGTTTTCCTATCGTCTTAAAGACTTCGATAAGACTTTCATGACTTCTTTATTAGAAAATCCCCACAATTTCGTAACGATCATATTTTTTTTACAACCAACAGATGGCGGATTTGTCGTCTTGCAAGGCACAACCTATTGGACCGATCTATTTGTTCGTCACTTTCTCTTTCAATCGGAACCCGAACACAGTATCGATTCAGATGATTTGCTATTTTTTGTTAGAAAAAAACACGTAAAAGGAACGTCAAGGCATATGCCCAAGTATGAGGTAAGTGTAGTGCATAAATTTGCTCAATAAAATGATGATGATTTTGTGCGGATTTTCAGACCGAAGTGGACGTTTTTCGCAAAGATTCTAGAAAATTACCGATCGGCGATCCCGACGTCGATTGGGAGGAAACTGTCTATCTAAATTTAATAATTCATCAATTTAACTACACACTGACGTTGGCCATCTGTACGAGAACATCGCCCAAAGAACTGCAAGTTCTGCGCAGACATTCGCAACGCGTGTACGCCTCACCGTCTCGCCGGAAAATGGACACCAAAGGTGATGGCGAAGAGATGACATATCCGCACATTTGCTTTATGGTGGACAATTTCGATGAGGTTTTCAGTGATATTATGGTACGAGACGGTGAAATGGTTTGTGTGGAACTGGTGGCCAGCGACCGAGATGGTTCGGTGCAAGGAGTAATATTCTTAGGTTCAATTCGATATGATGCTTTGAAAAAAGTTTACGATTCAAGGGTAAGATTGGGACTGTTTAAGGTTTAAACGAATCATTAATTATGTTTAATTTAGCAATCTAGTCTAAGCTCAAAGGTGGCACAACGGATGACATTTGGTTTATTTAATTCGGGTGGTCCACAGACGCGCTGTGAATTTGTCCGCATGAAGGGTCCACAGGGTAAGGGACATGCAGAAATGGCCGTCACAAAACCGAAGGGATCGGGTGTAGAAACGCCCACCAGTGAACCGGGGTAAGTGTTCTCTACAAGGACGAATGTAAATTAATTAAATTTGACCTTCTAAAATTCTGATTCATTGTTCATTGTTCTTGCTAAAGCCTTTACTTTGTTGTAGTTCTTTCCTCCGACCTCGGCTTCCTGCAGCATCTGCGCCACCAACATTTAGGTCGCCCTCTTCTGTGTCGCAGTGTGTGTCTCTTCCTTATTATTGCTTTAATGCTCTCAACTTCGGGTTTTTGTCACAGATCTTGGTTACATTACATTTGGGTAGAATATTAAATTCTGATTCCCACCAAATTTATAATCCACGATCTTTGAAAGAAGAACCTAATCTCGTTTAGAATGGATTTAAAACCTAATAAAATACACAAGGCGAGGAAGATCAATTGAAGAGAATGTAAATGAAGACAGTAAATATCGGTCCGGTATAGAGACCTGGCCGGATACACTTTTACATATCCGCATCCGCCCATATCCGCAGATATGCAGTTATCTAGTCCTGGAGGCGGCAGCAACACTGAGATGTTGCTTAATTAAGTTTAAATACTTTCCTTATTAACCTTCTACCCCAAATACAACATCAGACGCAAAAAAAATGATCCCGGAAATCTGACCAACATTTAAAAATCTGCTAAGACCTGAATCATGTAAAACTATTTTTTGTGTTCATTATTGTACCCCCTTAAAATATTTGCACGAATCCATGAATCCTCCCATATATGATCTGAGAGAGTTAAAGTATGTAATTATTGTAAATTGTAGAGAATGTTATAAATATTCCTACTAATACGACTTGTTCTTACTGAAGAGAACAAAGAAAATTAGCAAAAAGTTAAAATTATAAAAAAAAATATATTGTTTCCGCCCGGGATCGAACCGGGGGCCTTCCGCGTGTTAGGCGGATGTGATAACCACTACACCACGGAAACAGTTGAGAAGAGCGGATGAATTAACCGCTTTGTATATATTTTCAATGCAAAGCGCATGTTCAACGTTTATGTGTATATATCCATGGTTTATAATTATATACGCATCGAACAACGTTACAAAAATAGATCTCTTGTTTATTTACGTACAAACAGTGGCGAGCAAAAGTATAATGTCAATCTTGTAAGAAATGTGAAAAATGTTAAGTTAATTCATAAAATGCGATTATACGCGATTTGTGTTGTACACAAATTATAATTGGCTCGAGAAAATCATTTAGAAAATAATTTTTTTATTTATTAATATTTTGTTGGCAACAAATTTTAGTTTTTTTTAAATAAAGAAATAAGTTCTAGAGCGAAGTTGAAAAATATTTCAATTAAAAAACTATGTAATAGGAAAAAAAAAATTGAAATACATTTAGCTGTTTTAAAACCAACCACACTGACACCTGAAGTAGGAGTCCGCCCAGACAACCAATAGCACTATAACAGTTGGCGCTCTTGCCCTCTTAGAGGGTATAGAGAGTGTAGTTAAACATAGTTAAGCCACTGAAACGGACGGTTAAGTTTGACTGAAAATTCAAATTTTCGGAATTGAAATTGCGAAAAACATATTTTGTGAATTAGTGTTAGTGCGTTGTTATCGTTCTTATACGAATCTCATTCCATGTAGATTGTAGGTTTATTATATACAATTGCAAAGGTCTCTATACATGTAGAAAAACTACGTATCGAAAGAAGCATGTTACTTTATTTAATTTTAATATTTTCAATAGTTTACAAATAATGTATAAGAGTTAACCAATTTACTAAATTTAATTAAATTGGTGACTTTTTTCCTTAGAAAACATACGAAAAAATTAATAAACATTACAGTCGTGGACCAGCACCTTAAACTTCACAATGGACACAACTTTTTTGCTTTAGTTGGATCTGTTTTACGGAAATGAATGCTTATTAGTTTATTTTACATATATATTTATTTTATTTTATTAATTTAAAATACCTGATGTTCCAAAAACACACACAGCTTTGTTTACAAGTTTACAAAAGTAAAACAAAAATATCGCGCGGTCATTAAAATTTTGACAATAAATATTGTATTAGTATTGGTAAATACATATCCAACAGCAGTTGGTTTTTCGAAAAAGGATCACATTTACAATATACTTTTGCTCACCACTGTAAATAGATTTTACAATCAAAACAAAAAAGTACAAATAAAATTCTAGTTTAAATAAAATGCGACGAGCTGATGGAAATATTGTTTATTTTAGAAGATTAATAAGCATTGCATTAAAAAAATTCTCTTTTTTAGATTTTGTGCCACCGACATGTGGGACGAATGGGACGAAGATCCAGATGAATACTATAATTATCGACATCAACGTCGCCTCAGTGATCCAAGTGCCAATTTAAATAATTACAGTCGATATGGCTGGAAATCGAAAAGTGGCACTGGCCACAATGCGGACGGCAGTACGGCCGGCGTTAAGGCACGGTCTGAAAATGAAGGACTTGACACATTAGCTAGTGAAGTTTCCGAAATTGAGGCTGGAGATTTAAGAGATGGTAAGTGGTCAATTTTTAGAATTTAATAACTCTTTTATTTTGTTATTGTCCTCGTCGTCGTAATCTATTTTAAAAAGACACATTAAAACAGTTCCTGCTTTTCTGCATGCAAGAAACGAAAGGTTTTTTTTACATTGGAATTGCGCATGCACAAAATTTTATTCTATTTTTCTTTTCTTAAAAATTTATTTTATTTCTGTTAACTAATAAATAAAATAAAATAAATTAAATATAAAAAAAATTAAATAAAAAAAAATTTAAAAAAAAATTGTCGTACCCCAGATGGGACTCGAACCCACAATCCCCGGCTTAGGAGGCCGATGCCTTATCCATTAGGCCACTGGGGCGGTGTTACACTGTGTGTCTAGAGTACTTCAAAAATATTGGAGCATTTTTTGCTGTACAAAATTTCTCTACGTACGTTTGTTTTGCATATGCAATAGGCGATTTTATAAATTAATCTATTAGGTTTTGATTGGCATTTATTTATGTACGGTACGCAGTTGTTCTAAAACTTGTTTTTGAATCACAATTATATAGGGGAACTTTATTATATTTCTGAAAGCAAAAATTATTATACTAAGATAAGCACTCTATAAAATGTATACAAACTTCTTATAATATTTCAAGTCTCATTTTATTCATATCGGATCTTATATAGTGTGTGTCTTCGCTCACATATATCAGTACACTAAGAGCCTTAGTAAAAAAAACATATGTATATATATCGAAATCGGTAACAAATTTTCTACAAGATGAGGCTTTTATTATTTAATGCATAACATATCAAAAACTCCTAAAAATCTCAATCCCGGAAGATCAGTTTTTGGCTCAAAAACTATCCGCCATCTTGTTTTTTGTAGGACATTTTTTAAAATACTATAACGTTTCTGTTTATTATTCGATTTCAAAATATTTTTTATGTTACAGAGATAATTAAATTCTTAATAAAATAAATGATTTTATTTTATAAATTTAACAGAGCAATTAAGTTATTCGAACGTCCAAAGTTAAAAAATAGTTTATACTTATTTTTGTTTATTATTTTTTTCACATAAAAATTTATAAAAAACAAAAAATGTTAGAAAAAAATATTTTCTTAAAAATTTGTTACATATCTATCTGCTTTAGATTTAGTAAGCAGCATGTATTGAAAAATTTCTATAAATAAAAAAGTTTTGCGCATCATCAAAATCGGTCTACACGAAAAAAAAATCGCTAAATATACTTACATACATTTTGTATAAGAATTTTGATATGTAAAATTTGGAATTTTGGTATTTATGCCTTTTTGGTGTAATATTTGATTATGGTAGATATAAAAAAACAATAGAAATAAGCCTATAAGAGGCCTCTAAATATAAAAAGAGGAATAAGTTCGTTCAGAATGATTTTCTTGAAATTTTGCGTGTTTTATTGTTTTACAAAAAAATTTATGTTTGGAAAAAATTACCGTACAAACAAAATGAAAGTGCAAATAATGACTTTATTTATATGAAAAACATTTTCTCTGGGTTTTAGAGGTCGCTCATTACGAACATTAATTTATTGAAATTTGAAAATTAAATATGGCTGATCCAATATGGCGGCCAAAGTGACAACATTACCTTTATTTGTATGAAAACCATTGGCTCGGGTTTTTAGAGGTCTTCGATTACGAATATTATTTTGAAATTTGCATATTGAAAATATAACAAAATTACGTCCGAGCTTACGTCGGCCCAGTCTGCGTTTATACCTTGTGAATTCCATATAATTTGAAAGATGTGGTTTAAATGAAAAAATAAAAAATATAAACAAAATTGGATATCAATGGAGCATGGATTTCAGTTCACGTAATGCTCAATTTTTTTGAACAAAAAAAATTCTGCTTAGCGTTGTTTAGTTCACGATTCGCTATTTTTTAGTACACATACCATAGCGCTTTGCTAGGTGAAATTATTGTTGTTTTACATGCTTTAGGTGGTGTTTGCATGTGCACATGATTGAAGAAAAGAGATAAGAATAATGTAATTTGTTAGAAGCATAAACCGTCTTACTAGCGAGTCTTTATGGTTGTATTACTTAGTTAAATGCGAGTGGCCAACTGTGTCGATATTTTAGGTACCAGCCAATCAGCGCTCGTTATTGGTACCATTTCA
>JANSTW010000006.1:3198-17041 GCA_027564275.1 Diadocidia ferruginosa | reverse complement strand
GTGGAACACTAGAAAATATTTTTTTTTTACAATAAATTGTCTGTTTTAAAGTAAAAAGAATCTATTCTCAAAAATTTAAAAAAATAGTTAGATACTCAATATGCATCCTTGTGGAACACCAGAAAATTATATTTAAAATACATTGTTATACTTTAGACACTTCGGTTGCATCCTTGTGTAACACTAGAAAACAAATTTTTTTTTTCAAAAACAATTTCTGTTTTAAAGAAAAATGAATTTATTCCAAAAAAAAGTAAGAGACTTAGGTTGCGTTCTTGTGGAACACAAAAAAATTACATTTTTATCCAAAACAAATTTGTTTTTTTAAGATTTCGTTCTCAAAAGCATAAATTAAAATACATTGTTAGACATTTAGGTAGCAACCTTGTGGAACACTAAAACTGTTACATAATCTTAGATTGTATTCTTGTGGAACAACAAACAATCTAAATTTTATACAAAAAACAATAAAAAGAATTTTTTTTCGAAAATGTTACAACAAAAAGGTAGTCAGTCACCCAGGTTGCATCCTTGTGGAACACCAGAAAAAAAAATAATAAACACTTAGCTTGCATCCTTGTAGAACACAAAACTGTTACAGAATCTTAGGTTGTATCTTTGTGAAACACCAGAAAATAAAAAATTCATAAAAAAAAAAAAAAAATAGTGAGTCAATCAGGTTGCATCTTTGTGGAACACCAGAAAATCTAAATTTTATACAAAAAATAATAAAAAAGATTTTTTTTTCGAAAACGGTAATAAAAAAAAAATTAATAAACACTTAGCTTGCATCCATGTAGAACACAAAACTGTTACATAATCTTAGATTTTATCCTTGTGGAACACCAGAAAATCTAAATTTTATACAAAAAATAATAAAAATATTTACTTTTTTTCGATCGTGGGTGTCAACAAATTTAAAAATTTAGGAACAGGCTAATCGATTTTGAAGGTTCTTGCGTATGCTAGAACCACAGGCTTCGGCGAATAGCTAGAGCCACATAATGATACAAAAATATTCATTTTTTGTTGATCGATTAGCCTGTTCCTAAATTTTTAAATAATAAAAATAATTTATTTCGAAAACGTTACAACAAAAATATAGTCAGTCACTAAGGTTGCATCCTTGTAGAACGCCAGAAAATTACCTATGCAAAGCAGATAAATAATGCAAAAAAAAAACATAAAACCTGGAAAATTATTTTTTATGTTTTCTATACATAATATTATTGCAGTGGGTCTTTAACATAACACGTTATACTAATAATATATTTTTATATAAAAATATGTAAATGACGCTCTCATTTGAACTACAAAAAAAAAACATATGAAAAAATTAAACAATTATGGTGTAGTTTTTCGAAAGAGATTATTATGTATATTGTATATACATATTTTACAATTATGTATATATATATATTCGCATAGTATGTTGTTGTTGTTAAATAAAACATGCAAATTGCTGCCACAAAATAAAAATGGCCGAACATGCTACATATTATAGGACTTATACATTATAAAATATATTTAATAATATTGCTTGTTTGGCTTGTTAATAAAATAGCTCTGAACATAAAAAAAAAAATTAGCGCTTATAGCTAATATTGAACAAATATTTTAATGGATGAATGGTTTTAGAGGATATTGGCAGTTATATGTTATTTTAAACACCCGATTAAAATTTTATGTTTTTTTTCTATCACATGGTTGGTACATAATATATAAATATAATTTAACTTGCAAAAGGTGCAAATTGCAAAATATATTCAAACTATATAATTTATTATAATTTTAGGAACAAATTTAATATAATAAGTGTGGTTATGTCCTTAAGCTATGCGTACACACTCTTATTTATTATGTATATCATTGTATCGTTTATTTAACGATTAGCTTGTTAGGAAATTTATATATTTTACTTATATTAATAAATAAAATAAAATAATTATTTTTATTTAATTGAAATATTTGGAACAAATTTTTTTTTATGATTGATTGAGGTTATGTTGAGAGAAATTGCGCTAATTTTATAATTATTTAGAATATTTTTTAAAGAAAATAATTTATAATTTATTTTATTTGTTGAAATTTAAATATTTTAAAGATTAAGTAATTTGAAAAAAGATAATAAAAAACTGTTGAAGTTTTTGACACACATTTTTTTAAGGTTATGTTGAATTTTTTTGGTTAAAAAAATATTTATTTGAGGTTATGTTAAATATTTGTTTTTTTTAAATATTGTTTATTTTTTACATATTGACAAAATGTTTTTTTTTTATAAAAATCAATCGAAAATTAATTAAAATTTCTAAATCTTAAACAAGAAAATGTGTTTTATTTATATTAAAAATTGAGGTTATGTAGGTATATGTTGAGGTTATGTTTATTAAACAAAAAAGATATACAACTTAATATTAGAAAACTGAGTGTAAAAATTTCTTAAAACGTTTCCGTAAAATAAATCAAAATTAAATATTAAAAGATACATAAAACAAGATATGCCACATAAGTTTATATTATATTATTTTGCTATATGCACTGCTACATATGTAAGACATAAGAAAACATTACGTTTACCATACATATGTATACGAAATCGATAAGGATCTTTAAAAAAATATTTATTATGCACAGCAGCCACAATACTTTTGTTTTTTTTTGCCACATAACTTGAGCTCTTTACGTATTTTGTGCTAAAGTCGCTATTTTGCCGCGATGATTTTCTTCTAGTTAAAGCAAAAAAGAAAATTTTATTGTAAAGTAGGTATATGGTTTGAGCGGTATTATTGTTTTAAGATAATATGTAACATTTAAAACACCAATATTATGTATAAATAATATAATGAAAACAACAGAAAAAACTCAATTTAATGTTTTAAAAGCTTATTCTTACTAATAAGAGTTGCTATATTATGCTATATGTGCTGCGCGCAGACTTATTGAAAGAGCTTCCGTGGCAATAAAGATGCACTGCTGCACAAATTAATAGAATATTTATATAAATACAAATTACCTTTAGCCATTTCGTGACTTAGATTATCAAGTCATATTATTATTATCCTCGCTCGATATTATATTGTATATTATATTCCTATATATATACATATATATATATGAACCTGCAGTAAACTTACTTTTATATATTATAATGTACAAAGCGACGTTTAACACGGCTACTTAAATATTCAAAAGCCATTTTATTTGTGTTTTTTTAGTCTGTGCTATTTGTGTTCAAAAAAATGTTGTTTCTATACAACAAAATATTTAAAAACAATATTTTTTTATTGTTTTTTATATTATAATAAAATGTATAATAACAATAAAAAAAATTATATTGCGATTATGGTAATTTTATCATAACTATACTTATACTATACATGTAAAGTTCAATTTTGATAAAAGTGTCATAGTAAAAATTTATAGATCCCTTGTGTATTAAGAGATTTAAACTTTTTGTTAATAAAAATTTGCAAAAAATTTTATTTTTTAGAAAACAGTTTTTTGAGCAAGTTTTTTCCTTCAAAATCCTTTAAAACACGTCTAAATAGGTAATATTTTGTTATATATTCAATAGTAGGTGAGATGGCACTTGAGGTGCTTCGGCGGAATTTGTACAATATATACTTTGCGCCTCAAGTGCCACATCACCTACTTACAATAAATATGTTTAACATATGTTTTTGGAATAATTTATGCAATATTTATTAAATCACATTTTATTTTCATATTTTCGGTTGTATATTTTTATTGTTTTTATCAAATTTTTAAATATTTTTGCTAGTATTTATTTCGATTGTCTAAAATAAAATTTGTTATTCAAAATATGTCGTTCCGATATTGGCCACAAATGCGTTGGTTTTCAATCGAATTTTTAGATTTAACTTCTGTTATCTTTAGATGTTTATATATATTAGACGAAACGTCCACTAAAAACTTCAAGCCACGATTAAAAAAAAGATAGATTTTGAAAATCGTCAAAATTTAATATTCTTGATAAAAAAATGATTTAAATATTTTTTTATGGTTATATAATAATAATCAGATACAAAACAATTTGTTTAAAATAAACTCCTCATATAACTTTTACATGCAATTTTTGCACACATGTATTTTTTTTCAAATCGGTTTGAGATGTGCTTGGAATTTTTAATTTTATTTATTCAAAATAATATCTAGACAATTTAATGTATATTATATAATTTACCGAAACCGGCAAATTTGTCTATAAGCCGGAGTAACAAAAATATATGACTAATTTGTTATGTCTGCGGCAAGGTTTGTATAATAACAAATGTAAAATGCTTTAAATATGATCCGACATTTTAAATAGGTACAACTATTTTTAACATTAAGTTTGATATAGAAGTTCTTCAAGTTACTTTACTAAATAAAATATTTCAATCATTTTTCTTGTTTTAAATATGTTTAAGTTAAATTTGTGATTTAAAAATTGTTTTTTTTTTTTTATATTTTAATATGTACAATAGTAGGTGATATGACACTTGAGACGCGTGGACTTTGTACAATCTACTTAAATAATATAATATTCTATTTACTTCTTTTAAAATTTTTTTGATAAAAAATAAAAGCCTAAACTTGGAAAAATAAATTTTTTTTATTGTAAATGTATAAATATTTTAAAATAATATTCTAATTTGTTTATTTTACAATATTATAATTTCACACTCCAAACATGAACATATCGTAATCATCGAACATCATCTTTGCGCTTTACTTTAAAATTGCGGGACAGAAAACAATATGAAAATCGCTATAATAATCTCTGCGGAGCTTAAAAGCTATGTTAAAGACGAAACAACGACTAGAAGTAAGCATTTATATTTACAGCCACCGCATTGATATATCAACAATTTAGAGAATAGGAAAAAACAACAAAATAAATCGCACATTTTATATAAGACTAAGGTGGGCCTTGCGTGGGTATCTTTGGATTTTTTTTTTGTAATGTTCAAGTTCAAGACATTTCTATTTACTCTATGCGGATAGTTAAGTAAAAGAATGTATACAAAAGTGGCTGCACCAAGAACCACGAATGGATGTCTTCATAATTCATATACAATAATGTTTGTCTATATTTGTGCCATATTATAAACGATCGTATATCTAAAAATAACAAAACAATATTGTTTGCTAAAATTTTTCTTTCTGAAGGTGTATTTATAGTATAGAATGAAATAAAACTCTATAATATAGAAGAAATTCAAATATAACAAATAAATATTGTTAAAATAACAATCAAAACATGCACGCTTTTACGTTGATGTTATTATTATTATTATTATTTTATTATATTGTTGTTCTATATTTATGTTTATTTTTATGTTATTTATATTTTAATAAAACATAAAAATGTATAAAGAAATCTCAGATCATATTGTTGAGACTTATATAATATATAGATGCTTTATTGATATATTCTTGGGAGTTGAGAAACTTTTTTTGTTAAACAATAGATTTGTGCCATACAATACGACGAATAAGATTTTTTTTTACCATAAAAAACCAGTTCTTTGTGGAATAAAAAAGTTTTAAAACAAGATTTTCTATAAAGTTAATAAAAAAACAACTACAATGTTGACTGAAAAGCTCTCAAATGTTTTGAGATCTTTGATGTCTGTGATGATCATATCTAGGTATATACAGAAATATATTTGTTGAAATTTGTATAGGTTTTTTAATAAATTGCAATTTATGCAAATAAAGTTCTAATATTTTTATTGTATTTATCTTTAAAAAACGTATGTAATAAAGATCATAAATAAATGATCATATATGAAAATTTATATGATCACTATGGGTACATTATTGTTAAATTTATATAAGTTTAAAAAGTTTTGTAAACATTTACATTTTGTTATTACAATAAAATATGATCATTTTATGTTAGTATTTTAAAACAGGCTAATCGGTCTAATTCAAAGTAGATCTAAAATAAAATTAGTGATAATTACAATGATCATAATTTTATAAAAAAAAATCAAGATCAGCTGTTGATCATATTTTATATTTACATATATATTTCTTAAAAGTATATTTTGATAAATTTTTTAAATCCATTTCCATGTTAGAAATAGGTTTAGATTTAATTAAAATTAACAATATCTATATAATTTTTATGATCATTGATCATATATACAAAATTAATAATCTCTGATCATATTCCATTTAAATATAGAAATTTATAATATAATATTTCCAATTTTTAAATCAAATTCTATGTTAGAAATCAAATTTAGATTTATATTAAGAAAAACTTTTATATAATAATATGATCATTGATCATATAAAAATTTATAAATCTTTCACTCTTTTTCTACATCGAAAAATTTAACTTGTTAAATTATTCAACTTTTTAATATAATTAATATCATATTTATGAAAAATAATTAGCAAGGTTACTGGATGATCATTGATCATATATAATGTGATCTTGCTTATAATTATCTCAAATACCACTAATATGATCATAACAAATGTTTTTGAGAAAATAAAGATAAATTATAAAATTAAATCAATTAATAAACGTCAATTAATAAATATGATCATTCGTATGATCACATAAAATACTCCTAAAACATCTTAAAATGTGATCCAATTTATGTAAAAAATATCGAATATCAGAAGTTTAAAAAAAAAATCGAAATAATTCAAATAATCTACCATAATACAATATGATCATATAAGTGATCTACAAATTTAACACGTACATATAGAACTACATTCTTGTGACAAAATAAATTTTTAAAAAGAATTCTATTTTTCAATTTAGATTTTTTCTTGTCATATTGCATATATATATATTCAATTTTAAATTCATTGACTTACCAAAAATGATCATCGCGCACATTTAAAACCGAAAACGCGTTTAAATGATCAACGATCATATTGTATATATTATATAAAAACATGTTCAATAAAAAAAACTCTAAACTTTATATTTTGTAAGCAAAAAAGTGAACTCATTTAATTTTCTCTTCACACCATTTTGATAATTTATAACTCTAATATAAAATACAACGCGCGCATCGGGCCAAACTCGCAGCTCAGACACCCAAATGTCTTTTTAAGATATTTTTATTTAATTTTTTTCCTTTAATTTCTCGTTCACATTCAAAAGATCTTCTGTTGTTGTTGTTGTTGTTAATGTTGGAATGTTTTTTTTTGGGAATCAGTTGTTATATTATTGTGGAAAAGACAAATATGGCTGCCTCAATGTGGTGCTGCAGTATTTTGTTTTTGGGTATTTTAGTGGAAATAAATGTTGCACAACAAAAATGCATAATATTTTCGTCAAACTTACCATTTCATTTGCAGCTGAGAATGTATAATCTCTTTGAATGACATTTTTTCGGCTATAATATAAAATTTTTGGCCAGAAAACCATGATTTGTCTGCATTATTTGAATGATCATATTTAGAATAAAATATGATCTTCTTAAAAAAAAATCAATAAAACAACAAATCGACAAAAAAAACTCGTCCACGCAGAACAAATTCTATTTTATATACTATAGAGAGGTGATACAAGACGATCAAGATGATTACAGAATATATAGAATGTATAGAGGCTACTCTGATTAAACCGTGTGACAAACCGGTTCAAAGTCGAGTGCACATCATATTTATAAAGGCAAAGCATCAGTTTTTTTTGTAAGGGACAGTCGTCTCGTGGTAAACAAGTATTTTTATTTTGGACAAAATTTTCTTGTGAAATAATGGGATCATTTTATGGACACAATAAATAAATGAAACTTATTATTGAGAGGCATTTTTTCATTAATTTTCCATAATTTTTTATAGATAAAAAATCGTATGTCCTTTTTGAATTATCCTTCATGTTTGTGGAGTGATGTTACGTTATGTGTATTATTTTAATTAAGTGAACACGTCAGAATCAGTAGGTAGTATACTAAAAAATTACACCCCAAGTGACATACTATCTACTAGAATCATATCTTCTTTGATTCTTAGTATCACATTTGAATTGTTACAGAATTGTTTTGAAAAAACACCGAAAAATCTTGCTGGGTTATTATTTTGCTGGAAAATTTCGCCTAGTTTGCAACCATAATTTGAATGTACTAGATTTTCTTCTGTCACAATCAAAAGGATGTATTGATTTATATTGCCAATTTGTAACCCACCGAAATTGCAACATAATCGGAAAAATTTTGCTGGGCTTATAATTTGCTGGGAATTTTTTTCTAATTTGCCATAATATGACATTCCAGATTTTCTTTCTATTTTTTTTATATTAGAAATTTGTAGCCCAGCGAAATTACAACTTATTCAGAAAAATCTTGTTGGGTTTCTAGTTTGCTGGGAAATTTTCTCTAATATGACAATATAGCTTTTTTTCCTGCTCACAACTAAAGAGATCTATTATTTTATTGGCAGGTTTTTCGTCGATCTAGTAAATTTTTTTCCTGTTTTAGATTTTTTTTTTATTTTGGTCGAATTTATTTATATATTTTTCGTGTCGTTTAAAAATTTCATAAACATATTTTAAAATATACGACCATGCGGACTTATCTCTTATGTTCTCTCTATATACACACAAATAAAGATAAATTACTTTTATTGAATATATAAAAATGTTGAAGGTTTCTTTCTGCGTTATGGACTTTTGGTGGTTTTGTTCTGAACAAGAAAAAAATTGATTTAATTTTTCTTCTTAAAATATTTTGAATTTTAATTTTTTTTCTTATAGCGACAACTTATTCTTCTTCAGATATTTTTGTTGATTGATTTGTTTCTGTAGAAATTATGTATTTTTGATCTTTTTAATCAATTTATTATTTGTAATAATTTGTCAAAATATTTTTTAAAAATAATTTCAGAAATAATTTGCTATAAGAAATTATTTAAATTTTCATCAAAACTAACTGAAAGTAAAAAGTCATAAAATAAAAGTCAATAACTTTAAAAACTTAAAAAGCCATAAAAACCCAAAAAATATTTCCGTTATATACAAAAAAATTGTCAAACCTTTTTCGAAAACCTACAATTTATGTCGATTAGTCCCAATAAAAATGTTTGCTCATACAAATGTGTGCGACCCAGCCGGCGCAATGTCAAGTTTAGGTAGTGTAGTGGTCGTAAATTTGTAACAATATAATTTGTATATCATAAAAATGTACATCGATAATAAAAATTAAAAACTATTTTGAAAGTCACTAAACATTTTTTTTAAATAAAAAACTGGACCATAAAATGAAATTGGATATGCGACCTTTAGGAACTCTGGGTGTAATAATTTTCTTAACGAGTTAAATTTATGGTTTTATGATGATAATTTAGAGACAAAATTTTTTGGTGTAAACAAATTAGGGTTTTTTTTAGATTTTATGAGTGGTTGTAAATCTTTTTTAAAGAGAATTCTTTTAATTTGACATTTGCCATTTAAAAAAATATTTCATTATTTTATTTCAATATTAATTAAACAATAATAATTTCTCTTTCAGGTTCACGAACTATGTGATAACTTCTGTCATCGATATATAACATGTCTTAAGGGTAAAATGCCAATAGATTTAGTGATTGACGAACGGGACACCACCAAACCACCAGAACTGTCAGGTTCTGCGAATGGTGAGGGCCGAAGTAATGCCGATTCAACATCACACACCGATGGAGCTAGTACACCAGACGTTGTGAGTACCCCCTTCGCGGGAGCACATGGTCCTATATTGGCGAGCTACAATGCGGTGGTGCACCCATGTTCGTAGTACGATTACGACCTTCTTGCAAAAACGAAGCGGGTGCTCACAATGCCCTGGGATAATGGCCACAACTTCGCTTGAATTAAATTAAAAAAAAAAACTAAACTATACATTTAAATTTAAATCGCGTCTAAATTAAATTATTAAACAAAATTTTTAAAAAATACAACTTGTTTTTCAAAAAATAATTGAAAAAAAAAATGGAAAAACACAAATTGAGATGTTAAACGATTTTCACACGTATAGAAAGGAGGCAGACCACCTGACACACCCTTGCACTTCTTTGTAATCGCGATCCCAAATTATAGTCACATGGCAGCCAGCTAGTTAGACAAAAAGCCTCTCACATAATTTGGCTTTTCAAAAAAACATGAATGGTCCTAAAAATTTGCAAAAACCACGTCGCAACTTCAACTATACGTGTCAAAATCGTTCCAAAAAAAAAACGCTAAATTTTAAGCAAAAACCATAAATTTGTTCATCAAAGTGTACAATGTGCGTGGGGCAAAATGAGAATTTTGTACCAGCAACAAAAAAATTTGTTTTTTAAAAATGTATTTTTATTTTTTTAAAACAAAAATTTCCATCAAAATCACAGAGATACGTAATTAAAATTTAAGAAAAACGGGATTTAAATTAAAACAGAAAAAAAGATTTAAAAAAATAAATGAAAAAAAACTTCGTTTTTGCAAGAGGCCCATATAGCTCGCCAATAAATGTGCATCGATTTGGCAACAGTGTGTGTTTATAAAAATTAAAACCGAAATTCAAAATGTGTGCTTTCGGCGCCGCTGAACGAGAAAAAACCGCTAAATATAGAGATTTTCGATTTTTATTAAAAAAAAATTGTTTCTATCATTTTTATATGGAAAATTTATTAGTTTAAAAAAAACTATTTATTTAAAAAAAATATTTTAAACTAATTTTCTACAGTCAAATTATGGAAAAGTATTCATGGATTCAACAAACATTTTTTTTTAATTTTGTGATACTTGGATAAATTGATAAATTTTTCAATTTTTTTTTTTAAGTCATTCCGTTTTTTTTCGTTTTAAAAAAATTAAATTTTTTAAAAGTTTTTTTAATATAAATACATTTCAAAAAAACTTGTTTTTTTAAATTAAAATAAATAAAGGAGAAATAAAAAATAAAAATAATTTTCTTTTAAATATTTTTAAAAAATCAAGAAGTTAAAAAAACACAATTTTTTTTAATATAAAATTTTTATTTATTTTTTAAATTAAAAATGATTTTTCAATTATTCAATAAATATTTTAATTTAAAAAAAATAAAAATGTTTTCTTTGCAATAAATTAAAAATGATTTAAATTTTTTTAATTTTTAAAATTTTTAAAAATAAAAATAAAAAATTGAAGCAAGTTTTAAAATGTTTGTAATTCCATGAATATTTTAAGTAGTTAGAAATTTTTAAAAATAATTTTATCTTCCACACATAGAGAGAGTTTGAAATGTCGCACCGGATTAGTCGATTGAAATGTTCACACACGGATAAATAAACACTGTTGCCAAATGGTTGCATTTTTTTTGTATGTAAATAAATGTAATTTAATTGTCAATAATAACTATAAATACAACAAAATATTCTTAATTACCTAAATTATAATTATTATTCGTTGCGGTGTTGTCAGATTTATATTTAAAAACTAATAATAATTATAAATATTCTTATCTTGAATCTCTTTCTGCTCCCAAATTCCTGCGTCCACTATATGCCACACCCCCAATTTAGGTCCCCTATATGAACAACCCTTCCCATTCCCCACATTTCATTCTTATATAAATAAATAATAATATATTAACAAACAAATTTATTAACAAAAATATTTAATTTTTTTAATAATATAATGTCTATTACCTAACGATATACGTAATTTATATGACTGATGATGATAGAAAAGTTGATAAAACAAACACAAATACAAACAACAATGTATACGATTATAAATAAATAATTTAAAAATAACATTTTTTAGAAAATTAACTCTAAACAAAGTATTCGATTTTGTTTAAAAACGATCTTAAGAACTCTATTTTTCTTCCACACAAACTTATACTATTCTTTCCCATCAACCCTTAGGCTCTTCCACTATGGATTTGCTCTGTTTCAGCGGTTTATTTAAAAAAAAAACGACAATATGTCAAACTTCGTTTTCGTTCTCCAAAATCTTCGTTTTCGGTTTTTTATTATTTTCACATTTTAAAATAATCATTAATTAGGTTGGTCTATTTAAAAATAAAATAGAGAAAATTACTTTTCTTTTTATTGCGGCATTTTTCGGTTATATTGTTTTTTTATTCTATTTAAAATAGGTGGGGTCAAAATACAATAAGTCTTAAAAATAATAAAAAAATAACAAAAATATTTTTATATTAAAAAATTAAAAAAAATAAAAAATAGCGTAATTATGTGAAACTGTTTGTGCCGGTATGTGGGAAAAAAGTTAAACAAAAATTCTAGGTTATGTTTTCAAAATGCAGCAAATAGTTGAGAAGTTCTTTTTTTTTTAAATATAAACAACTTTACCGCGACACAATTTGTGCTCGCCCGTGTATAGACCATTTCGAACTTCTCAAAAATATTTTTTAACCGCTCGCTTTTGAATTTTTACCAAAAATTTAAAATAACAAAAAAAAAAACGCAAACACACATGAAAAAAACTAAAAAAAACTTAAGTTCAAAGTTAAAGTATACGAAATGAAACTTATACGTTTTTTTTTAATTTTAAGAAATGATGCTTCTTGTAAAGCTATATGGGCATTAAATTTATATAAATAAAGAAAAAAACACACAAAAATTCTAACCTAAAAAAATGTGATTTCTTTAATATTGATAAAATTTATTGAAAAAATAAAATAAAAAAAAGTAAAAAATAAAAAATAAAACAAAACTAAAAACAAAAACGTCAATGTTGCTTCGTTATGTACATATATTAAAAGAACAACAACAACAACAACAACATTTAAGCATACATCACTTGAATTTGTTTTTTTTAAATAATTTTTAATTTAATTTTTGCAAATTTTTTTCCATTTAAATATTTTTTGTACAGTATTATCTATAAATAGAGTAAATTACACTTAAAATAATTTATATTTTTTTCTTAAATTATAATTAAAAATTAACTTAAATATTGTAAAATTTTATCGAAAAGTTTTAATTTGTAAAAATTGTAATATAAACTAATTTATAATATTTAATGTGGAAAAAATTGCAAAAATTATTTTAGGGAAATTATTTTGTGAAATATTTTTGAAATTAAATAAAAATAATTTTATTTAAAAATAAATTAAAATAATTTAATTTAAAAATAAATTAAAATAATTTATTTTAAAATTAATTGACGGTAAATTATTTTAAAATAATTGACGGTAAATTGTTTTAAAATAATTGACAGTAAATTATTTTTAAATAATTGAAAATAAATTATTTTAAAAATAATGAAAATAATTGATTTTACAAATAAATTAAAATAATTTATTTTAAAAATAAATGCAAATATTTTTTTAAAATAAATTTAAATAATTTATTTTGATTAAATAAATAAAAATAATTACGTTTTTAAAAATAAATGAAAATAATTTGATTTTAAATAAATTAAAATAATTTAATTTAAAAATCAATGAAAATAGTTTATTTGAAAAATATTTGAAAATAATTTAATTTAAAAATAAATGAAAATAATTTATTTAAAATTTATTGAAATTAGTTTATTTTTAAAATAATAATTTATTAAAATTAAATTGAATTTAAAATTAATTAATTTTTAAATTAAAGAAAAATAATTTAATTAAATAAAAATATTTTTTTTAATTAAATAAAAATAATTTATTTTAAATTAAATGAAAATAATTTATTTTAATTTGTTTTGAAATTAAATGAAAATTATTTATTTTAAATTTATGTTTAAATTAAATAAAAATTATTTATTTTAAATAATTTCCAAAATAAAAAAATTTATTAAAAATACCAATTCAAGTGAGATGTAAAGACCACGTTTATCGTGCAGTTATATAAACAATATTATATAAAACCAAACAAAAAGTTAAAACTTTTTTTTAACAAAAACATTTATTATAAA
>JANSTW010000005.1:7280-43960 GCA_027564275.1 Diadocidia ferruginosa | reverse complement strand
TTTTTACATTATTTGTACTAGTAGTTCCGGTACCCACCGTTAATCGCCACCTGTCTATGTTATAGAGCCTTAATAATGATGATATTCTTAACATGTTAAAGCTTAAAACCAAAAAAAGCAAACGGACCTGATAATATTCCACCGCTTTTACTTAAAAATTGTGCTTATTCGTTGATTATTCCCATAGCTATCATTTTTAACAGTTCTATTAATCAAGGTTCTTTTCCAACCCGCTGGAAAACGTCATGCATTACACCTATTTACAAATCTGGTTCACGTAGAAATATAGAAAATTATAGAGGTATAGCGAAGATTTCGTGTATGGGTAAGCTGTTTGAATCAATGATTTGTGATATTCTGACTGATAAGTTTAAGCACTTTTGATCTGTCTTTTTATCATGGATTTACAAAGGGGCGATCAACTGTAACCAATTTAATTGTATTTTGTAACCCTGCAAGTTGTCCCGAGAAACACTTTTTTCCCCTTTTTTACATACAATAAAAATATAAATAAAAAGAAAAGGAAAACAAGAGAGCTACCATTTCCAACGCAACGCGTAATAAAATAAATTCCGCTTCTCTCAATGTTTTGATTTTTTCATCGTGTCATTAACCTCTGATAGGGCGGTCGTTCTGGCTGGTACACACACAACACAAATCCATGCGCAAATCTATAAATAAACTCGGTGGTTTTTAGCAATTATCATGAATGTATTTTTAATTTGTTATTTAAAACAAAATTTCGGGCTATTTTTATAACACAACTACACTGCAATAGACGTGGTAGTTATATTCATACATACATTATTGTATTTTTGATGCAAAAATTTGCGATATGAATTTGTTTCATAAAAAAATGTTGAGCAAATTTATAACGACACAAAACAACAACACAAAAAGGCTCTTTAAGAATATTTCTGGAATTAATTTTTAATTTAATTCGAAGGACTATAGAACAAACAATGACGACGCAAATCTTTTTGCCATGGAGAGGAGGAATTTTAACGTTTCGCCAAGAATTATATTCCTCAGGCAGCTGGGTCTAATTTATATATTCCGAATTCGAAAGTAGCACTGTGTATTTTTTATTCAATTATAAACTGTGCTACCTTCGCACAAACGTTTTACATTCTAAACACCAACTAATTAATTATACTGTCAACAAGGTTTTGATTCTTTTCAAAACTAATCTCTAATTAATAAATAGAAAACAAATCAATTTTACTAACCTATCTTTAATAATAAATACAAAATTAAAATTCTTATATTTTGAAACCCGAATGTATGCTACAAATACCCAAAGACAGATTTTCGTATTGGACACCGCAAAAGCCGGCCTCTTCAATCATCTGCTTGAACCGTTCTTGAGGGGGAAATTTCCGAATACTTTCGACCAGATATTGATAGGGTTGCCATTGGCCGGCCAAAATTTGTCCCATTGGTGGTATAAATGTAAAGGAATACTGATCGTAAAGCCATTGCAGTTGGTCGTTGGTCAGTTGACTGAATTCCAAACACATAAAACGACCACCAGGCTGCAGTACTCTGTAGGCTTCGCTAAGAACCTAAATTTTTTTTTAAATATTAAAAATCTCTTAACAAATTTTTCATCTATTTACTTTGTCAATATTTGTACAATTCCTGATACCAAAAGCTATTGTATAGGCTGTATATGAGTCCGAGTCAAATGGAAGGTGTTCAGCATTTGCACAAACCCAGTCAATCTTTGTGTCCCCATTAAAATTCAATTTTTCAGCTCTAGCCATACCCACATTCAACATATTTTGATTAATGTCACTTATTGTGACGTGACTTCTGTGGCTGGTGGATTTTGGTAAATTTGCCAAATATTTGACATACCGAAAAGCAATATCACCCGTTCCGCCAGCCATATCCAGCAATCGTGTTCCTTTTGTCGGTCCCAGCCGCTCCATTAAAATGTCTTTCCACACTCTGTGGATTCCCAGCGACATAACATCGTTCATAAAATCGTACGATTGGGCAACTTCTTCAAATACTTTACGAACTATGTAATAAAAATTAATGTAATTAACAATTAAAAACTTGACGGGCAACCCAACAACCTTTTGCATCCTTTTCACTTCTCCGAATCGTTTCAAAACCAAAATGTGTTTCCTCTATCGACGCTGCTTCTGCAGTTGTATCATTTGTTAAGCATTTTGTTTGATGAATACATCGATGATTATTTAATTTTGTTAAATTAATTAAATTTTTGCTTTTCCAAAATTTATGAAACATTTTTCGTTAGCGCGTGAAATAATAAAAATAAAAACGTTGAACAGCTGTTCTGAAAAAACTGCATTATCGACGTTTTTGAACCTATCTCTTTAGTGATTGTCATGCCATCTATTAAATTTATTGGAAATAATGTTCAAATTCAGAGCGGTTTAATTTTAAATTTCTCATTATATTCTGGGGGCCTTTTCTGCAAAAATAATATTATACAAAAGGGCCTGAACTATTTTATGCGAAAAGAAATAAAGATTTAAATATCATTGTGATACTTCTGTAAATAACCCGCTCATTGAAACGAAAAACCTGTCCTATTCTGAAGAGTGAAGACATTCATATACCATTGACTCGCGTCTATGAAAACCATGAGGGGCAGATAGAAAAAGTCTTAGTCCTTATCTTCTTTACTATATAGTATAGACTAGAGGTACTAGAATATACTTAGTGTCGCGACAATACACAATTTCGTGAAAAATAAGTGAAACATGCCCCAGAAATTTTGTACAGAAAACAATTTGAGTTGAATAACATGAAAATTAGCCGAAAACTAGTACTTCTATTGTTACTATGATAATAATTTATTATCGCGACTCATTTTTCTAGTACTTCTAGTATAGACTAAAGGCACGGATGTAAAAATAATTTAATATTTCCGTGGACTAAAGGACTCATCACAAAATGATACTAACATTTAAAAAATATCCATTAAAACAAATTTATTATTCTACAACTATTGCTTCTTTTTAGCCTTAATTTTGTCACTCTTCATTGATTTTTCTGGCGTGGATCCTTCTAATTTTTCTAAAAATATATTTAAAATTCCCTCACAACCCGAATACAATACATAATTGGTTCGTACGATTCGTCGATCGGTAACATAATCACGAACGGCAGCCGCTTGCAGCGCTACCTCTAACGCATGTTCGGCCGTTACCTTTTCCAATTGTTCGTTTGTGTATTTGGCGACGGCCAAATCAAGTCCATTTACCTGCAATATTTATAATTAAATAGATGTTTATCGATGAAATTCAGAAAAATGTATACCTTAAAACATAAATCCAATTCATAAGTGCGATCAACTGTAGGCCATCTTTGCTGTAGCACATCCAGATCCCAGTTGATTTGTTGCGGTGATTCGTCGCTGGTTGTATAATTTAGACGATTGGGAGCCGCACAAAAATGACACCATAGCTCGGAGGCAAAATGTGGAGCCATTGGTGCCATCATCGTTAGAAGAGTGCCCAGAGTTCGTTCGTAATTTGGACTAAATTTGATAATTTCCTTTGGCGATTTCTGTTTTGAGTTAACAATTAAATAATTTTTCAGATATTTTGTTTTATTTTGCAACTTTATACCCTAATTGAATTAGTCAATCCTTGCATCTTCGATATGGCCACACTCAGTTGATGTGAAAATTTATAGTTAAATGTTGTTCCTTTCACATAATAATTACGATCATTCCATAATTTTGCATCAAACGCTTTAAATTCGTCCGACTCCACCACACTTTGATCAATCTCCGCTGAACGACGTAGTTCGATAAACTTGTCAATTGCCAACCACAAGCGACGTTGCCAATTGAGAATGCCGGGAAAAGCTATGAAGGTTCAAAGAGTTATTCTAACAAAAGTATCGGTTTCCAAACTTACTATCTGTAGACCAGTTACGATGACTTGTCGGTGCCACATCGCCCAATATTATCAAACGCACCGTATCACAACTATGTTCGTCGATCACTTCCAACGGATCGGTTCCATTTAATTTCGATTTAGACATTTTCTCCCATTGCATGACAACCGCTTCACCGGTTTCAGCTACTTTTGCTTGATTTTTCTTCGCATTGACAATTTCTACTTTTGATTCGGGTAAATATTGTCCGGATCCTTTTATTCGATATGATCGTCCCATAACCATTCCCTGTACCAATAATCGTTTGAAGGGTTCTGGTTGCGGAACAAGACCCAGACTATGCAGAAAATGATTTACAAATCTGGCATAATACAAGTGAAGTACGGCGTGCTCCTTGCCACCGATATACAAATCAACAGGCATTAGTCGCTGGGCCAAGTCAACGTTAAACATTTCATTGTCGCAACTGGTATCTAAATATCTTAAGAAATACCAAGAACTATCGACAAATGTGTCCATTGTGTCCGATTCTCTGGTAGAATTGGGATTATTGCATTTTGGACAAAGAGTTTTGGCATACTTTTGACCACTTTCAGGTAGCAAACAGGGTAAATTGTTGGCCTCTACCGGTACTGGTCCACAATCTGGACAATGAACAATTGGAATTGGGGTGCCCCAGTGTCGTTGCCTTGATATTAACCAATCTTTGAGCTTGGAACTTACCAAATAACCACCAATATTCAAAGAGTTAGCTTGATCTAAAATGGCTTGTCTTTTGCTCTCATCTATCCTGTCTAAAGTGTATTTAATTTGATATTTATCGGCTAACAGTTTGTGTGCGTCATTGGCACCAGGAACCCCCAGACAAATGTTACAAGAAGAAGGATATTCTAGGTCATTGGCGACAATAATCGGTAGCAATTGTTTGGTAAATGGATTCAGAACACTGACCCCCTCCAGCAATCCTTCAATTTCATTTGTTTTATTCAAAATATGTTCTTTTTTGATGACAACGAATGAAGCCGCCTCGTACAAATCTTCTGGTGTGGCTGTCCAAACTTCAACTTGCCTAAGCGATGCATCCGCTTCGTTGGCAAAGTTTACATTCAAATCAAAGCTGTAACCGTTACATTCACCAATCCAATGACGCTGAAGACTTATTATATCTTTCCAATCGACCAGCGATGGATCGTCCAAACCGTCTAGCAATTGTTTGGCAAATTTTGTCGTCTTTATGAACCATTGTTTGAGCAGTTTCTTTTCGACTTTGGCACCACTGCGCCACGAACATCCATTAGCATCGACTTGCTCGTCGGCCAGAACAGTTTTGTCAACGGGATCCCAGTTTACTAGAGCCTATAAATTAAAATAATTGTTGGACAATCAAGAAAATCTTTTTAATCATTTTCGAAAGTACGCTATATACCTCTTTCTGATAGGCCATCCCATTTTCGAATAGTTTCAAGAACAAACTTTGTGTCCATTTGTAGTAATTCGGATTGCAAGTGGCCAACTCTCGTGTCCAATCAAATGAACATCCTAAATTCTCCAATTGTTCTCGCATTTTAGCAATGTTATCTGTGGTCCATGTTGTTGCCGGAATATTGCGTTGAATTGCAGCATTCTCAGCTGGCAATCCAAATGCGTCCCAACCCATTGGATGAAGAACCTTTATTGAATTATTTGTTATTACAAATTCTTAGACACAAGTTTCTCTACATTACATTTTTACCATTCATCCTATAAAACCGAGCCATTGCGTCACTGATCGTGTAAACCCGTACGTGTCCCATGTGTAAATTGCCCGAAGGATACGGAAACATGGACAGCACATAATATTTCTGCCGATCCTGTAGTGTTGCATCGAATCGATTTGAACCTAGCTTGTCTCGCCAATGTCTTTCGATTTCGTGTTTAAGTGCCGGTGTTAGTTCTTTATTACTCTAGGAGAAAAGCGTATAAATCCTGAAGTAAACTAAGTGAGGTTATGGTGACTATGTATTATTACCTCCAAATGAATGCAACCTGTCGATGCAGCCCGCCTATAAAATTGCGTTTTACTGCTTTGGATTATAAATTGCCTTAACTTTATCATTGTTGTATTTTTATGTTGTGCAATTATGTAAAATATAATTTTATTCTAGTTGAAAAACCATAACAAACCCGTCCATATTGAATTAAATAAGGTGGGGAAATATTTTCGCCAATATTGCAAAAGCACGTAAGTGTGATTGGGATGCGTTCATTTTATGAAAGAAACATAAGGTGGAGTTTACATGTGCAGGAAGAGATATATTAATGGAAATGTAAACGGGACATGTTGCGTCATCTGCAAATAATGTAGGACGTCTTACCTGGGCGTCATACTAAACAAACTTTTTGTTTAATAAATATTTTTGATGGCAAAAAAATAAATTATATTCTTGTTTTGTGTTGTTTTTAATATTTTCGATTTAAATTTATGTTTTTGTTCTTCGAAAGATTTATTTAAAATAGATAATCTAACAGTTATAACGCGTTTGTACTTGTATCGGTAATATTAAAAAATATAATTGTCTTGCTGTATAAGAATTTAATAAAAATAAACTTTTTTTTTAATTTTTTTATAATATATTTTTTCATGCAAATAAAATATATAAAATATAACCAACAATTAAATAAATAATTTGTATTAAAAAAATAAAATAAAAATCTGGTAGATATAATTTAATTAACATAATACAATTAAAAATAAATTAAGGCGCAATGGTATAATTAATAAGTTATTTCGATTCAAGTTTCTGCAAAAAGTTTTCACTATAAACATTTTTTTTATATTGACTGACATCAATTGTTTATTGAAAAAAGTTTGTTTAGTATGCCGCCTAGATTACATAAAATGATCCATTAAATCAGACTATGTCCATAAAATTGTTCATGAACTGAATATGAACATTGATATTTCGGTTTTCATCTTTTCATCTGCAAAATCTGGTGACATGACATAACACTCAAAGACAACGCCCAACCGCTTTAACAGGCTTTTTTCTTATTCTAAAAACAACATAGCAACCAAAATATAAAATTATCGCTTTGTTTAACATTTTTAGAAGGGAAATTTTATCGCAGTTAAGCGATTTAAGCTTGTTACAGCAATTGGACGTTATGTCTTTGGGTGTAATGTCCTGCCACCGTTTACATTATTCTTATCTCTTTTCGTCTATCTTCTTTATTTTTTACTGTCTTCTGCACATCTAAAACTCGTCTAATATTGTTAAGAAAATTATACAAGTCTTAAACGAAGGATGCGAACGCATCCTCTAAAACGTTTTTTTTTTAAATATCAAGTTGATAAAATTTGTTGATATTTCGGTTGATAAATCTGACAAAATCCGAACCCTGAACTATAAATCCTTACAACAACAAAAAACAATTAAATTGAACTTACGCAGTTTTACCTCCAGAACGCTAATATAATTTAGAGACAAAAATTATAAAAATAACATTTTATCTTCACCCAAAATAGAGAGTAAAAATCGTGCATATTTAAGCACTGAAAACACAGCCGATTTAAAATAATATACGTTTTGCCACGCAATATTTTTACTTGTTTTGTATTATTTCAACCTTTGGTAGTTTATTTTTGATACTTGTTCTGTAATTAGATAATTATTTTTAATCGTATTTTTCAATTATAAAACAGCATACAAGTGGATGTTTGCGGGGAAATCAAACGAGCTATTTCCCCTCATTCTCTCATTTTCCCCAAGTTTTTGGCTTTCTTCACAGCGATCTAAGCGCCGCGTCGCGGATATAGAGCTAACTAATTAATTATTTTTTCTTGTGAGTTGGACGTTTTGTGCAATTTCGCGCTCGTGAATTTTTAACAAAAACCTAATTAAAACCAGTGAATTAAATCCCATAATTATTATCACGTTATGGGTGATTCTTTAGAGAATCCGGCGGACGTATCAATCGAGGTCCAAAATGCGGCTATCGTTGATTATGATGCGTTTGCAAATTACCTGAGAAAGGCGGCCACCATTTTGCTGCCTGAAGACGATGTTGTGCATATTGTTCCACCGGCTCTAAATGTTGCGCTCGAAGATAAGTCTAACCAGGATTGCATTAAGAAGTTCTTGTCCGATCCACAGGTACAAGCGCTGTATGTGCAACGCAGTTGTACAAAAGGTAAGAATTCGGGGGTTTTTTCCAGCAGCAAAGCCAACTCCCATAGATGACGTCATCAAAAGTTCTGTTATTTTTTTCTTTCTGCATATTATAATATTGGACACTTTTGATCTGAATGTGAATAAAATAAAATAAATTAAATAAATAAATTGCTTGTTGAAAATGACGTGACCCAATTTAACGGGTGGAAGCTGAAAATTGATTTTTCTTTCAGATGATGAGAGTGACCAAACACCAGAAGGCGAAGAGGAGAAGGCATCAGTCAGTTACATTCTCAGCAATGACGTTCATTTCACGACCCATCGAATGGCTGCCCTGGCCTGTATTAAACGTGGTGCTGTTGTGGAAGCCGACAAATCAATTCATGCTCAGCTGAGGTTGATAAATTTCTCTGAAGGTTCGCCATACGAAACGCTTCATTCGTTCATTAGCAAGTCGCTGGCACCGTACTTCAAAAGTTACGTTAAAGAGTCTGGTCGGGCTGACCGAGATGGCGATAAAATGGCACCGTCTGTTGAGAAAAAATTGGCTGAATTGGAAATGGGACTGTTGCATTTACAGCAAAACATTGACATTCCTGAAATTTCCCTCACCATCAATCCGATTGTGGCGACCACTATCAAGAGTTGCAACGACGAAGATCGCAAGGCTAAGGTCATTGATTTCGGTGACAAGGTTGAGGATTCCAGTTTTTTAAACATTCTGCAAAACGGAGTAAATCGATGGATCAAAGAGATACAAAAGGTTACAAAGTTGGATCGTGATCCGTCTTCGGGAACTGCGCTACAGGAAATTTCTTTTTGGTTAAATTTGGAAAGAGCTTTGCATCGCATTCAGGAGAAGCGTGAGTCGCCAGAAGTTGCTCTCACCTTGGACATCTTGAAGCATGGCAAACGGTTTCATGCGACCGTCTCCTTTGACACCGACACCGGTTTGAAACAAGCGCTAGCTATGGTAGCCGATTACAATCCGCTGATGAAAGATTTCCCAATAAACGACTTGTTGTCGGCTACAGAGTTGGAGAAAATCCGATCAGCTGTGCAATCGATTTTCGCACATTTGCGAAAAGTTCGCAGCACAAAGTACCCGATACAGCGAGCCTTACGTTTGATCGAGGCTATTTCACGCGATTTAAGTCAACAATTGCTCAAGGTTTTAGGAACGCGTCGCCTGATGCACATTCCGTTCGATGAATTTGAGCGAGTTATGAATCAATGTTTTGAGGTGTTCAGCTGCTGGGACGATGAATACGATAAGTTGCAGGGATTGCTGCGGGACATTGTGAAGAAGAAGCGAGACGAACATTTGAAAATGGTGTGGCGCGTGTCGCCTGCCCACAAAAAGGTGCAGCAGCGTATGGAACATATGCGCAAATTCCGCAGACAACATGAGCAATTGAGGACAGTTATTTTGCGGGTGTTGAGACCGACCAAGCAGCAACCCGTTCAGAGTGAGTATTTTTAAAACGAAAAACTTTGCTAAAATTTACACGATTTTTTCATTCAGTTGAAGATGCGCCTGCCGAAACCAAGCAACCGTACAGTCTTGAAGCGGCCGATGCAAATGCCATCGAAGAGGTCAATTTGGCCTATGAAAATGTCAAAGAAGTTGAATGCTTAGACATAACAAAGGAAGGTTCCGAGGCATGGGATGCGGCCGTTAAACGGTATGAAGAACGCATCGATCGTGTCGAGACACGCATAACGGCCCATTTACGTGACCAATTGGGAACGGCTAAAAATGCCAATGAAATGTTTCGTATTTTTTCGCGTTTTAATGCGCTGTTTGTTCGGCCACACATTCGTGGCGCCATTCGAGAATATCAGACGCAATTGATACAGCGCGTCAAAGACGACATTGAGTCGTTGCATGAGAAGTTTAAGGTAATTTTTGATTTATTGTCGGAAAGCAGGATTTGAACAGCAGACATTTTGCCTTTCTAGATTCAATATTCACAAGGAAAAAGTTGTCGCCTTTCGGTGGTAAGAGATTTGCCACCGGTGGCCGGATCCATAATCTGGGCTCGTCAAATTGACAATCAACTGACGATGTATTTGAAACGTGTCGAAGATGTTCTGGGCAAGGGTTGGGAATCGCACATTGACGGTCAAAAGCTGAAGGCGGACGGTGACAGTTTCCGGGCTAAGCTGTCGACATCCGAGGTCTTTCAGGATTGGGCACGCAAAGTGCAGGAACGTAATTTCGGTATTACCGGACGCATATTTATGATTGATGCGGCAAGGTACATAATTAGTTTAGTTGGACTTTTTTGTTGTTGGTCTAAAGTTTAATATTTCAGATCCCGCACCGGACGTGGCAATATTTTACGTTTGAAAGTAAATTTCCTTCCCGAAATTATCACCTTGTACAAGGAGGTGCGAAATTTAAAGAGTCTTGGATTTAGGTTTGAAAAATTTGATTTTGTTGTTGTTGAAATTATTCAAGAAAATTTATTTTTAAAGAGTTCCGTTGGCCATTGTCAATAAGGCGCATCAGGCAAATCAACTGTATCCCTTTGCGATTTCGCTAATCGAAAGTGTTCGTGCCTACGAGCGAACATTGGAAAAGGTAAATTTCGTTTTTGGTCTGTGGTATTTTTACGATTTTCGTCTTTTTTTATTTTATTTTCATTTAATAAACATTTTCAATTTGATGAGCTTATTAGAAAATCGATTTGGTTTTAGATGGAGTTAATTTTGGTTGCTTATGAGCAGCTGGTGCATCATTTTAGTTTTTTCATGAACTTATGAGGAGAAATAAAAGGGAAAAAATCAGTTTAAAAATGTATTGAAAGATGTGCTTTAAGTTTTTTGTGATGCGAAGCTTAAAGCTGGCGAGTCTTTTGTGGTGTACCTTCTGGTATTATTACAGACGATTCACCACTGATTTTAAATTATAATAAAAATAATAATAAAAACTTTAAAACAATCATTAATATTTCCAAATATTCAAAATGAATTGTTTGCAATTTCAGCGAAATTATAATAAGTTCATTTAAATTTAAGGAAATTATTGTTATAATCGACCTATTTGTAATTGACCTAATCGACCTATTTTTGGGTCCAAATTATAACTATAAGCCAACGTGGGGCTCGAAGCCTGAGATTAAGAGTCTCATGCTCTACCGACTGAGCTAGCCAGTGTCGATGTTTTTGATTGGTTGACACCACTCAAAACAAAAATTCAATTTGGTTATTGTTGTTGGAAACATTTCATATACAAATTGTTGTTGTAAATTTCGAGTTGTTCACTCGCAATTGAACAAACACTACTATAAAGGCTCGCTATTTAAAGCTATAACACCAATAAGCCGACATCTTTAAATTTGTTAAATTAATTTTTCTCATTTAATTTTTTCATTTTTGAAAACTAAACTGGTAACCAAAATTAATTGCATCCCAGTTTAAGCAAAATAATTAGCCAGATATTTTAATTTTAATTTTTTTTAGTTCTCAGTCATTACAACTGCACCCCAATTAAAATATTAAAATTACATTTTCATAAATTTATATTGCTAATTTTAAATCATAAATATTGTTAATACCAACAAAACACCACCGCGCGATTATTACAAATTGTACAACGATTTTCGTACCCCCAATTTTGTTCTTTTTCATTTTTTTGTTTCATGCAGCTATTTAATAGGAATTTAGCACAAAATTCTGTATTCAAGGTAGTTTTTTTGTAGATTTTTATTTAAAATAAATTGAAAAATTCAAATATACAAAATTCGAACAATACAAAAACTTTATCAAAATTTGCTCTCAGTGTGTTGTGTTAGCTTAAAAATAAGAGCCAGATGTGTAGTGTAGTCGCGTTGATGTAGAATTTTGGGAATTTTAACGAGAAAATCTTGTTAAAGTTTTTCGATTTCACGCGGCGTACACTACGTAGCTGGTTGTTGACCTACATTTTAATTTGGAGAAAATTTTACAAAATTAAAAAAAATATATTTTTAGATTGAAGATCGTGCTACAATTGTACCGTTAGTGGCAGGCTTGAGAAAAGATGCATTAGCTTTGATATCTGAAGGTTTGGCATTGGTTTGGGAGAGTTATAAGCTCGATCCGTACGTTCAACGTTTGTCCGATTGTGTTGTTTCGTTTCAAGAGAAAGTGGAAGATTTGCTGGTGGTCGAGGAGCAGCTTGATGTAGATGTTCGATCGTTGGAAACTTGTCCGTACAGCGCGGCTACATTTGCGGATATTTTGTCAAAAGTTCAGCATGCCGTTGACGATCTGTCGCTTCGTCAGTATTCCAATTTACACATTTGGGTAGCGCGGTTGGACGAAGAGGTGGAGAAAAAATTGGCAGGCCGTCTGCAGTACGGAGTGACAGCCTGGACAGATGCATTAAATGGAAACAAAAAAGAAGTTGATTTATCCATGGACACAGATGCTCCGGCTGCACCAACCCACAAACCAGGCGGTGATCCACACATCCAACATGCCATTCATGAGATTCGTATCACTAATCAACAAATGTACTTGTTCCCATCCATTGAGGAGGCACGCTTCCAGATTACCCAACAATTGTTTGCTTGGCAAGCAATTGTTACGTCGCAAACACGTTTGCAAAGTTCACGGTAATATTTGTTTTAACAAATTTAAGCATCTTACAGTTAACCTATCTCAATCCTTTGCAGTTATCAAGTTGGTCTGGACAAACCGGTTCTTCAAAGTTATCGTAATTTATTGACGAAATTTCCGGGCGGTTCAGAACCGCTCGAAAATGCGTACGAGGCCATTGAGAATAAAGTGTCCGAAGTACGTAATTACGTTGATGAATGGTTGCGCTATCAAAGCTTGTGGGATTTACAAGCCGACACTTTGTACGGTCGTTTGGGCGAGGATATTAACTTATGGATAAAATGTCTGAATGACATTAAAAAATCTCGTACAACATTTGACACTTCCGACACTCGTCGCGGCTACGGTCCGATTATTATCGATTATGCCAAGGTACAAGCAAAGGTTACCCTGAAATATGATTCGTGGCACAAGGAAGCGTTGAGCAAATTTGGTTCGCTGTTGGGCAACGAAATGCAAACTTTTCACACAAAGGTTTCGAAATCTCGTAACGACTTGGAATTACAAAGTATTGAAGCGGCCAGCACTTCGGATGCTGTTTCCTTTATCACTTATGTTCAATCGTTGAAGAAAGAGATGCTTGTCTGGGACAAACAGGTCGATGTTTACCGTGAGGCTCAACGCATTTTGGAAAGACAACGTTTCCAGTTTCCCAATTCATGGTTACACGTGGACAACATTGAGGGTGAATGGTCTGCGTTTAATGAAATTATGAAGCGTAAAGATTCGGCCATCCAAACGCAAGTGGCAAGTTTACAGACGAAAATCGTTGCCGAAGATAAGGCTGTCGAAGGGCGTACAGTTGATTTCCTAAACGATTGGGAAAACAACAAGCCGACCGGTGGTAAGACAAGGCCAGACGATGCTCTGCAACAGTTGCAAATGTTTGAGAGTAAATTTTCACGTCTCAAAGAAGAGCGTGACAATGTGGCCAAAGCAAAAGAGGCACTCGAACTACAAGAATCTGCCATTCCGAATAATAGCTCGGAGCGGATGACAGTTGTGCTTGAAGAATTGCAAGATTTACGTGGAGTTTGGAGTGAACTATCCAAGATATGGCAACAAATTGACGAGACTCGCGAGAAACCATGGCTGTCGGTACAACCACGTAAGTTGCGGCAATCGCTCGAAACAATGATGAGTCAGCTTAAAGAATTGCCCGCACGTTTGCGAATGTACGAATCCTACGAATATGTCAAGAAATTGCTACAAAGTTACATTAAAGTCAACATGTTGATCGTTGAATTGAAATCGGACGCTCTTAAGGAGCGTCATTGGAAGTTGCTGACCAAACAGTTGCGAGTCAATTGGGTCATCTCTGATCTTACTCTTGGCCAAGTGTGGGATGTAAATCTACTGAAAAATGAAGCTATTGTCAAGGACATTATTCTGGTGGCACAAGGAGAGATGGCATTGGAAGAATTCTTGAAACAAGTTCGTGAATCTTGGCAAAATTACGAATTGGATTTGATAAATTATCAGAATAAATGCCGCATTATTCGTGGTTGGGACGATCTGTTCAACAAGGTCAAGGAACACATTAATTCGGTGGCGGCTATGAAGCTGTCACCCTACTACAAAGTTTTCGAAGAAGAAGCCCTAACGTGGGAGGAGAAATTAAATCGCATAAACGCGTTGTTTGACGTTTGGATTGACGTGCAACGTCGCTGGGTCTATTTGGAGGGAATTTTCTCAGGCAGTGCTGACATTAAAACACTTTTGCCCGTGGAAACTTCACGTTTCCAAAGTATGAGTTCGGAATTTCTGAGTCTCATGAAAAAAGTAACAAAATCCCCAAAAGTAATGGATGTTCTGAACATTCCGGCCGTTCAACGTGTTCTCGAGCGGCTTGCCGATTTATTGGGTAAAATCCAAAAGGCTCTTGGCGAATATTTGGAACGTGAACGAACCTCGTTCCCTCGGTTCTATTTTGTTGGTGACGAAGATCTTTTGGAAATTATCGGAAACAGTAAGAATATTGCTCGCCTTCAGAAGCATTTCAAGAAAATGTTTGCCGGCGTTGCTTCAATTATTTTGAACGAAGAGAGCACCGTCATTCTGGGCATCGCATCACGTGAAGGCGAAGAGGTGATGTTTGTCAAACCGGTTTCAACGATTGATCATCCGAAAATTAACGAATGGCTAACGTTGGTGGAAAAGGAAATGCGATTTACACTGGCTTCATGCTTGGCCCAAGCTGTTCAAGACATTAAGCAATTCAAAGACGGTGAAATTGACTCTCAGAAATATATGGAATGGTGTGACAAGTATCAGGCACAAATAGTTGTTTTGGCCGCTCAAATTTTGTGGTCTGAAGATGTTGAGGCTGCGTTGCAATCGGCCACCGATAATCCGGGCCAGAAAAATCCACTTCATCGGGTCTTGCAAACAGTTGAGACAACGTTAACTGTGCTGGCCGACTCGGTTTTGCAAGAACAGCCGGCTTTGAGAAGACGTAAATTGGAACATTTGGTAAGTGTGCCTTTAGACTCACGATAAATTTAAACAAGTTTTGATCAAATTTAAAATTTTACAGATAAATGAATTCGTACACAAACGTACCGTAACTCGACGTCTAATAGCCAACGGCGTTACCAATTCCAAATCATTTGAATGGCTTTGTGAGATGCGGTTCTATTTTGATCCTCGGCAAACGGAAGTCCTACAACAACTAACCATTCACATGGCAAACGCACGATTCTTTTACGGTTTCGAATATCTTGGTGTTCAAGATCGTTTGGTGCAGACACCGCTTACGGATCGTTGTTACTTAACAATGACCCAAGCTCTTGAATCTCGGCTGGGCGGTTCACCGTTTGGACCAGC
Organism: Diadocidia ferruginosa; assembly: GCA_027564275.1. Lineage (NCBI taxonomy): Eukaryota > Metazoa > Arthropoda > Insecta > Diptera > Diadocidiidae > Diadocidia > Diadocidia ferruginosa. The sequence goes on along the minus strand of JANSTW010000005.1, from coordinate 28,493 downwards.
CGGTACCGGAAAAACAGAATCGGTTAAAGCTCTCGGTCATCAATTGGGTCGTTTTGTTCTCGTATTTAATTGTGACGAAACATTTGATTTCCAAGCTATGGGTCGTATTTTTGTTGGTCTGTGTCAAGTTGGTGCTTGGGGTTGCTTTGATGAATTCAATCGTCTGGAAGAGCGTATGTTGTCCGCTGTTTCTCAGCAAATTCAAACCATTCAGGAGGCTCTGAAACTGCATCAAGAACAAGATGCCAACAAAGTTTCGCAAAGTATTGAGGTGGAATTGGTGGGCAAACAGGTTCGTGTGTCCACCGATATGGCTATTTTCATTACAATGAATCCTGGCTATGCTGGTCGCTCTAATTTACCGGATAATTTGAAAAAATTGTTCAGATCCTTGGCCATGACAACGCCAGATCGCCAATTGATTGCCGAAGTTATGTTGTTCAGTCAAGGTTTTCGAACAGCCGAAAAATTGGCCTGTAAAATTGTGCCGTTCTTTAAGTTGTGCGACGAACAATTATCGAATCAATCCCATTATGATTTCGGACTGCGTGCTTTGAAGTCAGTATTAGTGTCGGCTGGCAACGTTAAACGTGATCGTATTATGAAAATTAAGGTAAGTCTTCCGGTTGCGTATAGGTTCAATTAAAAATTAAAATTTGTAAATCTCAGGAAAATATGCGACAACGTGGCGACACCAATATTGACGAAGGAACAATTGCCGAAAATTTACCCGAACAAGAGATTCTCATTCAATCGGTTTGTGAAACAATGGTGCCGAAGCTAGTGGCCGAAGATATTCCACTTTTGTTCTCGCTGTTGAGTGATGTGTTCCCCAACATCGGCTATACTCGGGCCGAAATGAAAGGCTTGAAAGATGAAATTCGTAAAGTTTGTGCCGAAGAGTATTTGGTTTGTGGTGAAGGCGATGAACAGGGCACACATTGGATGGAAAAGGTGAGTCTGATAGGAGGGAACTATAAAAAAACTGTTATGTTGTCTATTTCTTTTTTAACAAATTTTAACTAACACTTTTCAAAAATTTCTACCACAAAAATTATCCGAAAAAAGGGATTTGGCGAAACTTGGGTTTCAAAAGTAAGTTTTGGTGTTTTCGGTTTTAACATTTTTTGTTTGTTGTTCTAGCTTAGATTAGACTGTTTAGGACTTTGCGTCAAATTATCTCGTTTATCCTAAATATTGAAAAAAATGTATTTCACAGGTTCTTCAACTCTATCAAATCTCCAATTTAAATCACGGTCTAATGATGGTCGGTCCATCCGGATCAGGCAAATCAACAGCTTGGAAAGTATTGCTTAAAGCTCTAGAACGTTTCGAGGGTACGGAAGGGGTAGCGCATGTCATTGATCCGAAGGCCATTTCCAAAGAGGCTCTGTACGGTGTTTTGGATCCAAACACTCGCGAATGGACCGATGGTCTATTTACGCATATTCTAAGGTAGGCCGCCGCGCAGGAGAAATTTGAAGAATATTTTTGGGTACAAAATTTTGTTTTCTGTAGAAAAATCATCGATAATGTTCGTGGTGAAATTAACAAACGTCAATGGATCATTTTTGACGGTGACGTCGACCCGGAATGGGTTGAAAATCTAAATTCCGTTTTGGATGACAATAAATTGTTGACGTTGCCGAATGGTGAACGTTTGTCTTTGCCGCCAAATGTTCGCGTTATGTTTGAAGTTCAAGATTTAAAATATGCAACACTGGCCACTGTGTCTCGTTGCGGTATGGTTTGGTTCTCTGAGGATGTTTTGTCAACGGAAATGATATTTGAAAATTATCTGTCAAGATTGAGGAATATTCCGCTGGAAGATTCGGACGAAGATAGTTTTGGAACATCAGCAGGAAATCAAGAGAAAGAGGATGAAGTTTCACCATGTTTGACGGTAAGTAGTTGGTAAGTTCTTGAAACATTTTAAACGTCATTTTGTTCCCTCAGACTCAACGTGACATTGCCCTCTTGTTGCAATCATATTTTGCAGCCGATGGTTTAGTCGTTCGTTGCCTGGAATATTCAAGCACCCAAGAACATATTATGGATTTCACTCGTCTGCGTGCCCTCAGCTCATTATTTTCCATGTTAAATCAATTTGCTCGAAATGTTTTGCAATTCAATCAACAACATTCTGATTTCCCCGTAACTCCAGATCAGCTAGAACAGTATATACCAAAAGCCCTTGTTTACTCGTTGTTGTGGTCGTTTGCGGGCGATGCCAAGCTGAAAGTCCGCAGTGACTTGGGTGATTTTATTCGTAGCGTTACAACGGTGCCGTTGCCAGCAAACAACACTGGTGCGCCAATTATTGATTATGAAGTTAACATTAGCGGTGACTGGGTTCCATGGTCAAATAAAGTGCCCTCAATGGACGTTGAAACACATAAGGTGGCCGCACCAGATGTTGTTGTACCGACCTTGGACACAGTGCGCCATGAGTCGTTATTGTACACATGGTTGGCTGAACATAAACCACTAGGTAATTTTATTTGTTCCACTTGTCTTAAGTTAAATTAATCCTCTATTTTAGTTCTGTGTGGTCCGCCCGGTTCTGGAAAAACAATGACCCTTTTCTCGGCCTTGCGTGCTCTGCCCGACATGGAAGTGGTTGGTTTGAATTTCTCGTCGGCAACAACACCCGAATTGCTGCTAAAAACATTCGATCATTATTGCGAGTATCGTAAGACTCCAAATGGGGTGGTTCTTGCGCCCGTACAAATCGGAAAATGGTTGGTGCTATTCTGTGACGAAATCAATTTGCCGGATATGGATTCGTATGGAACACAACGTGTTATCTCATTTTTACGACAACTGGTCGAACATAAGGGATTCTTCAGGGCCAACGATCAGGCGTGGGTATCGCTGGAACGAATTCAATTTGTTGGTGCCTGTAATCCACCAACAGATCCTGGCCGTAAACCGTTGAGTCATCGATTCTTGCGTCACGTTCCAATTATTTATGTTGATTATCCGGGTGAGACGTCACTGAAACAAATTTACGGAACATTCTGTCGCGCAATGTTGCGCCTCATGCCACCACTCGGCGGATATGCCGAACCTCTGACTAATGCAATGGTTGAATTCTATCTCGCATCTCAAGATCGGTTCACACAAGACATGCAACCTCATTACGTTTATTCTCCGCGTGAAATGACGCGTTGGGTGCGAGGTATTTGTGAGGCGATTCGTCCCCTGGACAATATCAGCGTCGAAGGTTTGGTTCGGCTGTGGGCTCACGAAGCACTTCGTCTGTTCCAAGATCGTTTGGTCGATGACACGGAACGTCGTTGGACCAACGAAAACATTGACATCGTAGCAATGAAACATTTCCCCAGCGTTGACAGTGAAAAGGCCTTATGTCGCCCCATTCTATACAGTAATTGGTTGTCCAAAGACTACACACCCGTTAATCGTGACGAACTTCGCGAATATGTTCGTGCTCGTCTTAAGATTTTCTACGAAGAAGAGCTGGACGTTCCGTTGGTGTTGTTCGACGAAGTATTGGAGCATGTTTTGCGTATAGATCGAATTTTTAGACAACCACAAGGTCATCTGTTGTTGATTGGTGTGTCGGGTGCGGGTAAAACAACTCTGTCCAGATTCGTTGCCTGGATGAATGGTTTGTCCATTTTCCAAATTAAAGTTCACAATAAATATACGAGCGAAGATTTCGACGAAGATTTGCGATGCGTGTTGAGACGATCCGGATGTAAAGATGAAAAAATTGCCTTCATTTTGGACGAGTCAAATGTATTGGATTCAGGATTCCTTGAACGAATGAACACGTTATTGGCTAACGGCGAAGTTCCTGGCCTTTTTGAAGGTGACGAATATACAACGTTGATGACGCAGTGCAAGGAAGGAGCTCAACGTGAAGGCTTAATGTTGGACTCAAGTGACGAACTTTACAAATGGTTCACTCATCAAGTTATGCGCAATTTACATGTTGTGTTTACAATGAATCCATCTACAGATGGTCTAAAAGATCGTGCCGCCACCTCGCCTGCCCTCTTCAATCGTTGCGTATTGAATTGGTTTGGTGATTGGTCCGATTCGGCATTGTATCAGGTTGGACGTGAATTTACGATAAAAGTTGATTTGGAAAAGCAAACTTGGCGTCGACCAGACTTCTTCCCGGCTGCATGTGCCTTGGTTCCAGCCACACCATCGCATCGTGATGCTGTCATAAATGCTTGTGTTTATGTGCATCAAACATTGCACAAGGCAAACGCAAGATTAGCCAAGCGAGGTGGACGAACTATGGCAATTACACCAAGGTATTTATTTGCAGTTTTTAGGATTTTCTATTTTATAATTAAATGTTTTCTCTAGACATTACTTGGACTTTATCCATCACTTTGTCAAGCTTTATTCAGAAAAACGTAGTGACTTAGAAGAACAACAGTACCATCTAAAGGTCGGTCTGAACAAAATTGCCGAAACCGTACAACAAGTGGAAGAAATGCAAAAATCGCTAGCCGTTAAATCGCAAGAGTTGCAAGCCAAAAACGAGGCGGCCAACTCAAAGCTAAAGCAAATGTTTAAGGATCAACAGGAGGCCGAAAAGAAGAAGATTCAATCGCAAGAAATTCAAATCCAACTAGCCGAACAAACCGTCAAAATTGAAGAGAAACGTAAATATGTAATGGCCGATTTGGCGCAGGTAGAACCGGCCGTCATCGACGCTCAATCAGGTAGGCCACTTTTGTTGTCCAATATTTTTTCTCATCATTTTGTATTTGTTTATCAATTTTTTTTTTCATTTCCTAAAAAACATTTTCTGTTTGTTTCGTTTTTCGTGTTTTTCCATAAAAACCATCACACAAATTTAACTAAAAACAAACCAAAAAAAACAACCTCTCCAATATGTTCGTTAGCCGTCAGTGGTATTAAGAAGAAACAATTAGCTGAAGTTCGTTCGATGGCAAATCCGCCGGCCATCGTTAAGCTAGCGCTAGAGTCGATTTGTTTACTGTTAGACGCAACCGAAACAAACGATTGGAAAACAATTCGATCGACCCTGAATAAAGACAGTTTTATTCCATCGATTATCAATTTTGATACATTGTCTCTCACGTGGGTTTTACACAATTTTTTTTGTTCTTCTAAATTTATTTATTTTTATTTAATTTTCTAATTAATTAATTGTGCATCAAAATAATATGAATAAAATTAATAAATCAATTGAATCACGATGCGGGCGGCGAAATGTAGATAATTTTATAGAAAACCAAAAAAAAAAATTTCAAGCTTTGCGGTCCAATATTTTTTTAAATTAAATACAGTTTATCATGCTGTAAATAAAATTTATTTACGTTTCGTCTAATGTATAGACATCATCAGAACTAGAAAATATAAAACATTATATAAATTGTAAGTACAAACATGTTGTTCTTTTCTTAGTGCGTAAGTTTTGTAACGTTTTATATTTTCTAGTTCTGATGATGTCTATAAATTAGACGAAACGTCAATAAATTTTATTTACAGCATGATAAACTGTATTTAATTTAAAAAATATTGGACCACAAAGCTTGACAAACATTTTTTTTGGTTTCCTATAAAATTATTTCGGTCGACAAAATCAAATACTCCGTTGATAATTTTATTGTTTAATTCAAAATGATCGATTACGCGGCCGCGATGATTGTTTGATAAAAGTTAAGGTGCATTTTTTTGTTGGCTCAATCCTGAAAACTAAATATAAATTACAAGAAATCGCCTGTATGATGTTATTTCGGATTCGAAAAATTATTTAAAAAAAAAATTCCAAATGATTTTCGTAGTATCTGTTTTTTCGTGATTTCTGAAAGGATTTACAATATTTCTAAAATACGCACTTTGATTTCCTATTAAATTGGTTTAATCTGTAGGATAGATTTCCCTTAAAAAGTACCTTATCTTGTATCAAACAACCTAATTTAAAAGTTATCGATATCTTTATTATTGACATTGCAATTTAAAATGTCTATCAATTGGCTTCTTTGTTATGTTATGTTCAATATGTACACATTTTTACTAAAACAAACCTTTCTGCGCGTTTAACCCATCAAAATTAACCAAACACAATAATTTATATAAGAGAAAAGCACAGCTGCTGGTGCTTTCTTACATGTTCCTCATATTTTAAACAATTCTATGCTGTGCTGACTTGCTAAAATATTTGCAAAAACACAATAAGAAACTTCACTAGATACACAAAAAACAACAGCGCTGCTGACACCAAGGTGTATAGAGTAGAAGAGGTGTGATGCGCACACCTTCTAGTCTATACATCTTGTGCTGACAGACACAAATCTTCCTATTTTCGATATATAGGTTTTACTTTAGGGAGCTGTAATTTTAAATAAATAAGTTTTAAATATTCTAGGACTTGCCCAAGATGCCCCCACATGCTTCTAAAACTTCCATGACTTCCAAAAGACTTCTTACAAAACTGCTAAGACTTCCATTTCCTTACGACTTAAATTCACAACTTTAAGACTTCCAAAAAATACAAAATAGTTTTAAAACATTTCAAATACTTTAAAAACTTCAAAAAGAATTCCAAGACTTCTTAAATTTCGAATACTTTCATGACTTCCATAAGAGTTCAATAAAAATTCCAAAATGTTTTTGAATTACGCAGACTTTCAAAATGCCATATAAGACTACTAAAAGACTTCCAATTTTTCTTACATATTGCCCATTTTTAAAAATTCACCCAATCATCAACAAATTACACAACAAATCACCAGCGGCGGCTCTCCCTATAGGTCCGATGGGGCTTTCTGGGACATTGGACAAGGAGAAGAAAACATTTTGTACAAAATAAAAATCTAAATTTCTTTGCTCGTTCGTAAATAATATTTTTAATTAAAAAAAACTCAAATTACTAAATTAGTTTTTAGGTGAATTAACTATGTAGGGCGAGGGGGTAACCACCTGAAAAAAAAATTTCCTACAAACTTCCATTTTCCAAAAGAATTCCAAGACTTCCAAAGACTTTCAAAAGACTTCCAAGACTTCCAAAAGACTTCCAAGACTTCCAAAAGAATTCCAAGACTTCCAAAAGACTTCCAAGACCTCCAAAAGACTTCCAAGACCTCCAAAAGACTTCCAAAGACTTCCAAGACTTCTAAAGACTTCTAAAGACTTCCAAGGACTTCCAAAGAGGTGTCCCAAGACTTCCATAGATGATTACCCCCTCGATGTAGGGACTAAGAATCAAATAAAAAATTTCGCAAATCTAATAAATTTTGTGAGAAATGTTCTTTTTTAATTTATATAGCAGGATGAACAATTTTTAACCAATTTCTTTTTATGTTTAATCTCTAATTAAATATTCTTATTTATAAAAAAAATAATTTTTTCTGTTGCATGCAATCAATAACCAAAATTTTGAATTATATTTTATTTGTTTTTTTTCAGTGTATTTTTACCTCATTTTAGGTGCCACACATTTTAGATAAGTTTTGTTTTCATTCTTTTAAATTATTATTTTGTTTTAAAACCACAAAAACAAAATATTAAGAAAAGATAAGAGCTGCTTAGCAGGTGTCCATAAAAGAAATATTTTTTCTGTAGAATTAATCAGCATTAACGTTTTACGCTTATGTCGCGCAATAAGTCGGCGCATTTTTGTTCTGCGCCCTTTCTAGGAAAAAAAATAAGAAAAGCACGCAGGTTACAAAGGAAGCTTTTTATTACCACTCCCAAAACGACTATCAATCACAATTTGAGCCCCCCACAATCAAAAACCATAAATGTTTGCACCCTCAACCACTACCACCACCACCACCCTATACCATTTTATTTTCCGATTGTTTATAATTTTTTTTTTCCAATACAACATTACATTTTATGAAATTCGTGTAATTCGCATTAGCTTTTAAAGTGCAACAAATTCAAGCTGAAAATCAATTTATCTTATAGCCGTTAAATCGATAAAGAAACAACATCTCGTCGAAGTTCGTTCGATGGCCAATCCACCGGCCATCGTTAAATTGGCGTTAGAATCGATTTGTTTGCTGCTTGGCGAAAACGCATCCGATTGGAAATCGATTCGGGCGGTTATAATGCGAGAAAATTTTATTAATTCCATTGTAACCAATTTCAGTACCGAAGACATTAAGTAAGCATTTCAATAATTAGCTCATAAAAAATATCTTAATAGAAACAAACAAGAGACAAACATTTTTTTTTTGGTTTTAATTTTTGTTTGTGTTTTTTTTTTTGGTCATTAGTTTCATAAAGCTATATTATTATAATAGTAGAGTGGTTTTTAGTTCTAAGTTTTTTATTTTTTTTAGACAAATATTTTTTAAGTCGAAATCGCCAACCGACAAGCGATTCTGTTAAGAAAAACTTAGTTTTGAAAGAATTCGTTCAATTCATTTAGTTTTTATTTTTATTTTTTTTTTCGATTTGTCCTATATTTTTATTTTTATTAGTTTTTTATTTTTAGCATTTTTTTTATTACGACAAATTTGTAAGGTCTTCTTTTATCGGGTTTAGATTTAAAACAAAAATAAGGAGCTATTAGTATAGAATATGTAGTTTTTATAGTGTTGTCGAATGTAATTAGAAAATTCTATAAAACAAAACCACAATATAGTTCAGTTGGGCTGTGAGAGATGATTGAAGTTTATCTTTTGATACCTACGATGGATATATTTTACGTACCGAAAATACAGCAACAAGAAAGACAGACATTTTTCCTATATAGAAAGCCTATACCGAGGGGGTAATAACTTGAAAAATATTTGTTCCACTGACTTCAATATTGAAATGACTTCCATATGACTTCGATGACTTCCATATGACTTCCACTTGACTTTCGTGACTTCCACTTGCCTTCCATGAATTCCGTGACTTCCATGACTTCCATATGACTTCCATATGACTTCCAAATGACTTCCATCTGACTTCCATGACTTCCATATGACTTCCATGACTTCCATGACTTCCATGACTTCCATATGACTTCCACGACTTCCATGTGACTTCCATATGACTTCCACTTGACTTCCATGACTTCCATCTGACTTCCATGTGACTTCCATATGACTTCTATATGACTTCCATATGACTTCCACATGACTTACATGACTTTCATGACTTCCATATCGACTTCCATATGACTTCCATATGACTTCCATGACTTCCATGACTTCCATGACTTCAATATGACTTCCACATGACTTCCATCGAGGTTGTCACAGGACATCCACATGTGAGTACCCCCTGGATCTATACATATTACCAAAGTGTATTTATTTTATATAGTGAAACAATGCAGAAAAATTCACTAGCGACATCTTAATCTAAGATCTCCTCATTCAATCATTGAATTTTATAAAGAAAATTCATTGGTTGAATGAGGAGATATAAGTTGTCACTATAGTGAATTTTTCTGGCATTGTTTAACGATATAAATCAAATACACTTTGATATTATATATGTCTATATATGAACTGTCTTCAGAATTAAACACCAATGATTGCCCTTTTTTAGTATAAAAATAAGTCTGTTGTCGAATTTGAAAACCGGTTTTTTTTTTGTAAAAATCGCTAACCTCTCCTTGATTACAGTCCACTATTGATGTAGGCATCAATGAGAACCTGTAGTATATATAATAGCCAAATTCAAGATGAAGGTCCCTAGGTTTGGAGTAGATGTGTAACGAAGTAGACCTTTTCACATTTTCTGACAAGCCCTATGACCATTTTCTGTGAGAATATTGTAGACAAATGCAGCCACTCTTTGTTTTATTATAAAATACATTTAGCTTACCTTAAATTTATTTTTTATGATATTCAATTAAATTTAATTATTTATTTATCCTTTGATATTCGAATTAATCTTAAATAATTTATCTGAAGTAATCAAATCTTGTGATCTTTATTAATTGATTATGAAAATTCTCGAACTTTTCTTAATCGCAACTGACTTAATTTCAATTATGTAGAATTTAAAACGTTTATGCAATGAATGTCATTATAATATCACGCTGTCTATTTTTGGCTTACTATAGTAAAATCCATCGAAATTGCGCTTTAGTAGAGCGGATCAACAACACACATACAAAATATAGACAACTTTTCAAAATATATATACAGCTTAATATGCTTTTCTAATAAAAACTTCTTTAAATATATAAAAGGTTTTGCTTCAGTTGGGTTGCCTGATTTTGGAACATAACTTTAATTGCGTAAATAAAATTTAAATAAATATTGTACAAAAACCACTAACCCTCTCAAGTAGTAAATATAATTTAATTATAGCTTCTATATAACTAATTTGCATGAAATATTGAAATTTAAAAATTTGAAAATTTGAAAAATGGGTTTTAAATTTAAACAATTATATGCGTTACACTAAAAATTAATTACAAAATTAAATAAAAAAAAATTAATAATAATAAATTATTTATATTTTCTAATCATATAATTTTATTACCCTTCTTCCCATTTACCTCACTCCCTTTAAAAAAAATAGTGATGACGTACGTGAAAAGATGAAAAACCGCTACCTAAGTAATCCGGACTATAATTTCGAAAAAGTCAATCGGGCCAGTATGGCTTGTGGTCCTATGGTTAAATGGGCTATTGCTCAGGTAAGATTATATAGTTTTTTTTATCTAAAAACATATCAGCGGGAAATTCTATATAGGGCAGTAGCACAACAAAGCACATAACCTCAAATGTTATATGCTAAAAATTTGTAGGTGTATTGTTTACATTTAAAAAAAAATATGTTTTACACATCTTTTTACAATCGGGAATCTAATAAATTGTATTTCCTTATATTTAATTAATAATTTTTGTAATTCTGTACAACACACTTCGTATTGTAAAATACACCAAAACTGTTATTTTGTGAGGTTAGAAATTTGAAATCATCAGCTGCTACTGCCGTACACTACATTGTTCATATTTTTATCCAAAAAAAGCTTTTTACTAAAATTAAACAAATCGAAAAATATGGATAACAAATTAATAAAACTGATATAGAATTTGCTTGAAGTTTTATTATTATTTATATAAAACAACTTGTATTGGGTTAAAATTGCATTGCTAAAAATAATAAAAAATGTGTTCGTTAGTTCAACCGTTTAAATTCTGTTATATTTTGCGGTACCTAGCTATATTTTTTCGTTTCTCTTCATTTTGTATTGCAAATTTTCCTTAAATTCTTAAATAAATCTTCTTTATTATATGGGAATAAATCTTTTGATTGCTAACTATGAATTTTTTTGCCCCCTTCACCCAGATTGAATATGCAGACATGTTAAAACGAGTCGAACCTCTACGCGATGAACTGCAATCGCTTGAAGATCAAGCCGAACTAAATATGAAACATGCTAAAGACACAAAGGAATTGGTTACGCAGTTAGAACAAAGTATTGCCGCCTACAAAGAGGAATACGCCCAGTTGATTTCACAAGCACAAGCTATTAAGACCGATTTAGAAAATGTTCAGGCTAAGGTTGATCGTTCCATTGCCTTGTTGAAGAGTTTGAACATTGAACGTGAGCGTTGGGAATCGACAAGTGAAACATTCCGTTCACAAATGTCTACAATTATCGGTGATGTTTTGCTGTCGGCTGCCTTTATAGCGTATGGTGGCTACTTTGATCAGCATTATCGAAGCAATTTGTTCTCAACGTGGTGTCAACATTTGCAGGCAGCTGCCATTCAGTATCGTTCAGATATTGCGCGTACCGAATATCTATCGAATCCCGATGAACGTTTACGTTGGCAAGCTAATGCTTTGCCCACCGACGATCTTTGTACGGAAAATGCAATTATGCTGAAACGCTTCAACCGGTATCCACTGATTATCGATCCTTCGGGCCAGGCTACTGAATTTATAATGAATGAATTTGCTGGACGTAAAATAACGAAAACAAGTTTCCTGGACGACTCGTTCAGAAAGAATTTAGAATCAGCTCTTCGTTTCGGTAATCCGTTGCTGGTGCAAGATGTTGAGAATTACGATCCAATCTTGAATCCGGTGCTAAATCGTGAGTTGCGACGAACTGGCGGACGGGTGTTGATTACACTCGGTGATCAAGACATTGATTTGTCACCGTCGTTTGTTATATTTTTGTCTACTCGTGATCCGACTGTAGAATTTCCACCCGACATATGTTCTCGTGTTACATTCGTCAACTTTACCGTTACTCGTAGTTCACTGCAAAGTCAATGCTTGAATCAAGTTCTGAAGGCCGAACGTCCTGACATCGATGAGAAACGATCTGATTTGTTGAAATTACAAGGTGAATTCCACTTACGTCTCAGACAATTGGAAAAGAGTTTGTTGCAAGCGCTGAACGATGCTAAGGGTAAGATCTTGGACGACGACTCGGTCATCACAACTTTGGAAACATTGAAAAAAGAAGCGGCCGACATTGGACAGAAGGTCGAAGAAACCGATAAAGTTATTGCTGAAATTGAGACAGTCTCGCAACAATATTTGCCGTTGTCGTTGGCCTGCAGTAATATCTACTTTACAATGGACAGTCTCAATCAAATCCATTTCCTCTATCAGTATTCACTGAAAATGTTTTTGGACATTTTCTCAACGGTTTTGTATTCAAATCCAAAGTTAGAAGGAAAGACCGATTATACGGTTCGCTTGAGCACAATTACAAAGGAACTGTTTGCCGTTTGTTATGATCGTGTTGCTCGTGGCATGATTCATGCTGATCGTCTAACGTTCGCCATTCTCTTGTGTAAGATCCACTTGAAGGGACGCACCATAGCCGATGCCAATTTGGATGCTGAATTTAATTTCTTCTTACGAAGCCGCGAAGGTTTGATGTCGAACCAAAAGCATGTTGATGGTTTGTCGGTGGAACAAATTGAAAGTGTTAATCGTTTGGCAACTCGATTGCCAATATTTGCCAAGCTGATTGAACGTGTTAAGACAATGCCTGAAATTGGTGGTTGGTTGCAACAAGGTTCACCTGAACAATGCGTTCCACAGTTGTGGGATGAATCAAAGGCATTGTCTCCAATTGCAGCAGCAATGCATCAACTTTTGTTGATTCAAGCATTCCGACCAGATCGTGTTATTGCAGCCGGTCAATTGTTGGTTGCAACCGTTTTGGGTGACGACTTTATGCCTCTTGCCGAAACGGAATTAGATTTCAGTGCTTGCGTTGAACGGCAACTCACATCTGGCGTTCCAGCATTGCTATGCTCTGTACCAGGATTCGATGCGTCTGGACGTGTTGATGATTTAGCCGCAGAGCTTAATAAACAAATATCAAGTATTGCTATTGGTTCGGCCGAAGGTTTTAATCAAGCAGAACGAGCTATTAACTCAGCTTGTAAGGCTGGTCGCTGGGTTCTGTTGAAAAATGTCCATTTGGCTCCACAATGGCTCATTCAATTGGAAAAGAAATTGCATTCATTGCAACCACATGCCGGCTTCCGTTTGTTCTTGACCATGGAAATAAGTCCTCGAGTACCGGTAAATCTACTTCGTGCCGGTCGTATCTTTGTCTTTGAACCACCGCCAGGTATTCGGGCCAATTTGTTGCGAACATTCTCAACGGTTCCAATTGCAAGAATGATGAAACCACCAAGTGAACGAGCTCGTCTCTATTTTCTGCTGGCTTGGTTCCATGCAATTGTTCAAGAACGTTTGCGTTACGTTCCGCTGGGTTGGGCTAAAAAATACGAATTTAATGAATCCGATTTAAGAGTGGCTTGTGACACACTCGACACATGGATCGACACAACGGCGATGGGTCGCACAAATTTGCCACCTGAGAAGGTTCCATGGGATGCTATCGTTACACTGTTGTCGCAAAGTATTTATGGCGGAAAAATTGATAATGATTTTGATCAACGTTTGTTGGCCTCATTTTTGGCAAAGCTTTTCACGGCTCGCAGCTTTGAAGCAGATTTTGCGTTGGTTGCAAATGTCGATGGGGTTGCTGGTGGACCGAACGGTCAACGGCACATTACAATGCCAGACGGCACAAGACGTGATCATTTCCTAAAATGGATTGAAAGTTTGGCTGATCGTCAAACGCCTTCATGGTTAGGATTGCCAAATAACGCCGAAAAGGTATTGCTTACCACACATGGAACGGACCTGGTTAGTAAACTGTTAAAAATGCAACAGCTAGAAGATGACGATGAGTTAGCCTATTCGGCGGAAGAAGGTTTGGAAACGACAAAACCACGCCAGGAAGATGGCCGTCCATCATGGATGAAGACCTTGCATAACAGTGCAAGTGCTTGGTTGGAATTGCTACCAAAATCACTGCAAACACTTAAGCGAACCGTTGAAAATATTAAAGACCCGCTGTACCGATACTTTGAACGTGAAGTGGCTTCGGGAGCCAAACTCCTACTTACCGTAATCAGCGATCTGCAAGATGTTGTGCTCATTTGTCAGGGTGAAAAGAAGCAAACGAATCATCATCGTTCAATGTTAAGTGAGTTGGTTCGAGGAATTATTCCAGTGGGATGGCGCAAATATACAGTACCAGTTGGCTGCACCGTAATTCAATGGATTACCGATTTCAGTAATCGTGTTCAACAATTACAAAAGGTGTCAGGACTTGTATCACAAGCCGGTGCTAAAGAGCTTCAAGGTTTTCCAGTTTGGTTGGGTGGCCTATTGAATCCAGAAGCTTATGTTACTGCAACACGTCAATGTGTTGCCCAGGCAAATAGTTGGTCGTTGGAAGAGTTGGCACTTGAAGTGACAATAACCGAGCAAGGTGGTGATGGCGATCATAAGGACAGTAGTTTTGGTGTGACTGGATTTAAGTTGCAAGGTGCTCAGTGCAAGAATAATCAGCTGCTGTTGACGTCAACGATTATGATGGATTTGCCGTTAACATTAATGAAATGGGTCAAGTAAGTATAACAGTTTAGTAAAAATCAATAATTTTTTGTCTAATTTGACGCAACATTTTTTGTCTAATTTAACTCAAATTTCAATGACTTTTTATTAGAATTTCACGGTTTTGCTATCAAATTTATTATATTTATGTTATGAATTCAAATAATTTGGTTTACATCTCTGTTGCAGGGTCGACTCAAATCATCGTTCCGGCAAATTAACACTACCGGTTTATCTAAACTCAACACGTGCCGAACTACTGTTCACTGTTGATTTGGCCGTTGCACCCGGACAAGATCCACACAGTTTCTATGAGCGTGGTGTGGCCGTACTTACATCGACCGCATTAAATTAAAAACAAAAACAAAATATAATTAAACTTATTTAAACTAAAAGTTTGCTTTGCAGCGCATAGCGCAATATTAAAAATATTAAAAAATAAAATAAAGTTCTAAAAATAATAATAAAAAAATAGCGCAATATTAAAAATATTAAAAAAATAAAATAAAGTTCTAAAAAATAGCGCAATATTAAAAATATTAAAAAAATAAAATAAAGTTCTAAAAAATATATAAAAAATGTACTCAAAATATCGATGTTATTATTAAAAACTACTCAAGTATATATTTATCCAATTTTCCAAATGGTCACAACATCCTCTAAAAGTTTGGTAATTTATTCAACTGAAAAACTAATTTTGTGTGAAGATTGCGGGTGAGTTTTTTTTATTTTTTTTATTTTTTTTTTTAAATTTTTTGTTTGTTTGTCAAGTTATTGTTTTGGGTTTGCCTCGGTATTTATACGCGCGCTCGCACATATGTAACCAAATTTGCGTGATGTGTTGTGGTGGGGGTAAAATATATAGAAGCTAGCTATGTACATAGAATAGCCAGCTGAGTTGCTTGTTGTATATAATCAACCATGCCAACCAGTTGGTGCGTGTGAGATGGAAATACATAGCAGTATGCGATGAAGACAAAATAGAGGAGACGTGGGTACTGACAGATGCTATAATAATTAAATAAAATTAGTTTTTTAACATTTCGATACATCAAATGGAAAAAAATTTAGTTAATGATAAAATGTTGTCTCAAAGAAAATTCATCGTCAATATACTTATTTTTAAATAATTTATTAAATCGTGAGTCTTACAAATTTATTTTAACAATTATTTTATGGGGGTGGTGGTTGTGGTAATCCTGTTGTCGTCGTTGACTTGACCATCATTTCGGCTACCAAATTTTTAACATAAACATCAATTTGAGCGTAATCCAACAGAGTATTTCGTATCATTTCGACCAACAGATTTGGCCAAAGTTGTTCTAGTTTTTGTAATTTATCAACGGCGTTGCATGTGTTTTCCATTAAAACGGAAAAATACGTTCGACCTCTTTGTCTTAGCAGACTTTCGTCCATACAAACGGCTACGGTACCGGTGTTTGTAGTCGTTTTTTTACACTGCAGCGCCTCTTTGCCAACCACACACTTTAGCGACGGATCCGCTTGCATTAGCCATTGTTTGGCCGTCATCTTACTTGCCGAACATGTTTCGTCCAAGCGAAGTCGCGCCAACAACGGTTCAATAAGGCTTTCAGGCAATGACCACAGCACTAAATCCGATAGGCCAGCATAGGCCTTTTGCGCTTCTTCAATTTCCTCCTCACACACATCAATTCCGTTTATTGTCTTAATACCCCAATGCGAGAGTCGATAAATTGCATAAAGTCGCCAGTTTTTCGTACAAACTAAATTGCCCTCCGGATCTATAATTAACGAGCATATCCCCTGAATTTCGGCCAAAGCATTCAACTGACCCAACGAATTGATATTAGTCTCTCGAAAAACAAAATTTTCAGCATTGGGAAAGCGCAGCTTAATTTTATTAAGAATTGTTGCAATACTATTGAAATTAACATAACTAAATTTGAACGTATGAACATCGGTCGCTTTCTGTGCGTTCCATTGGCGATCGATAAACTTAATTGCCCCTGCACCATAAACGTTTAAATAACGACCACATATCTCAATCAAATAATCGCCACCTTGTTCTCGTTCTCGTTCATTTTGGGCCGGCTTTAGCGCTTTCAAATTAATCATACCGTTACACTGTTGTGCCGGAACATTAATATTTTTGGCCGTTTGTGCACGAATCAATGGCGATTGATATTTACGATTCGGATTTGCGCTGCGACATTTTTGTGATGATGACTTTGAGGCGATCGTATCGTCTGAACAATTCGTTACCATTGACAATTCGGAAGCGTTTTTCGAAGCGTTCGAAGAGTTTGTCGATAAATTTGATGTTTGGTCTTCTTCGCCATTCGTTTGCTTCGAATTATCATTCTCGACTGTTTCGGTTGTTGCCAACTCTATAGGCTCTTGCTCCTTTTGACTTGAAGTTGATGTTGGTCTGACCGGAAGAAGATTTGGACTTGTTGATTTTTGTTCAGTCAATGTGGGTAGTTGGTCTTGGACCGTTAATTCAATACAATTTGTTTCGTCATCAGGCACTGCGGTTGTTTCTTGCTTTTCGATGGGTTTTTTCGGAGTCTGAAATTCAATTTGTTTTTAATAATATCTTCTTATATACAATTATAGAAAAGTACTTAAAACTAATCAGAAAAAAAATCGTTGTTTGCCAGCAGTTCATCAAAATTTTCATCAAGTTTTTTTAGCTAAATTTCATTGAAAAATATATAAAAAGTTCAACAAAAGTGATTTTAGGGCATAATTATGTACCTCTATTCGAAAAAATATGTAAAAAGTTAATTTTTATAGAAAAAATAGTCCCGGGTCCATAGGTAAATAAAATTGGATAACTTTGACATTTTAAATATCTAATTACCTTATTCCGTCCGTTATGATGTACACTTTTTTGGGTCGTCGATCCCTCTTCATTGTCCGAACTCAAACAACTAGACGATGAATCGATGTTTGGTCCTAAACTCGACCCAGACGAATTACGTTGTCGCTGTTCCTGTTGCAATATACAATTTTTATCCAAAAATGGTGCTAAAATTGGTGGCAAACGAAATCCATATTCATCAGCTGTTGCTGGTTGAGCAGTTCCATTTGGAATTGCTGGACTGGCAAGATCTACCGTTCGTCTTGACGATATTGGCAATTCGGTGACCACCAAAAGGTTATCTTGTGAAGCTGATCTCTTTGAAGTGAGCATTTTTTTATGTGATGGGCGATGAATAAATCGATTGGCTATTGTTTTCTGTCGATGGATTTTACGGTCTGGTTGAGAGGACAATGTACTTGATGCTTTATTGGTGGCTGGAATATCGGTAATATTTGACGTTGATGCTGACAGATTACTGTAAATATCTACTTCTATTTCGGAAACAGGAACTTGTAATTGTTTTGACGTATTTTTTATAGTTTTCTGAATGTATGATGAGGATTTGTTGACCTGTTGCTGCGAACGTAGTAGTTCCCAATTTGTACGGGCATTTGATATGACCTCTTCGCGTCGTATGCTCTGACAAACATCATTACTTAGATGCGAGTAATTGGCATCTGATGTTTCTTTACTCTTTCGCCATGCCATTGCGGCTCGCCGAACTTGTTCGGTCACTTGCATTTGACTCAGCAAAATTAGACTCGGCAGATAACTTACCAAAAATGAAACACAATCTCCACCCAACGATACGGGGTTATTTTCAATTGTTACTTCCTTTAGATTTATTGCCTTTGCTATGCTTGACATGTCCTCGACCTTTTGCAGATCATTATGACATAGCCACAATCTTTCCAAATGCCGTAAATCATCGAAACCATGGATTTTCTTAATTTTATTTCTTTTCAAATTTAGCTCCCTTAAATTAAAGAGTCCTTTAAAATCATCAGCATGGATTTGTTTGAGGCTATTTCCGGCTAGGTTTAGAGATTTCAATTCTTGAAGCTGACAAATCTTCTGTGAAATGCTTGTAACTTTGTTGCCATGTAAATCTAACACTCTTAGCGTATGTTTCACCGAAACAATGCCAGCGATGTCGTTTATGCGATTTTTGCCCAACAGCAGAACCGTTAGGCTTTTGAGGCCATCTAAAGTGGACACTTTTTCTATTTGATTATCATATAAATCTAAAAATACTAAATTTTGCAAACTATCTGATGAGAATCCTATAAAACACTGTTCATTTCGTATAACGAAATCATCAAGTGTAGTAGTAGATGGCGCTGCGGCTGTAGATGTCGCACCGTTGGCACTCGGTATAGGTTTTACATTAACTTCGATTTCTTGTGCCGAATCACTGCTGAAACTTGACAACAACTGTTTATTGGACTGTCGATTTTGAATCAAGCGTCCCAAATGCACCTTTGAAGCGGCCAAATGTTGCGAATAGTTATTGATGAAGCTACTCGACTTTTTGAAAACATATTTCTCCTTGGCATGAAGCAGAACCGATTTTTGTATAAACGAATTTTTCATCATATTTGATGGAGGTGTGGTGGCGGCGGTAGGTGGTGTTGTTGTCTGCACAGTTGCTCCATTCGGAGCAACCACTTGATTTGTGGAACTAAATAGGTTCCTAGTAGATGCGGAACGTTGAATAAAATGTTTTTGCTTTTTTGTACTCGATAGTGGCTTGAGGAGGGATGATTCTTGTCTTTGCAATTGTTTGCGATCGTCGTTGGTCAGTTTTTGTTGTGTCGAGTGTGATTGGTTGGTGGTGGGTTGTGGTGCAGCCGGTGGTTGAGTATCAGGTACACAAAAACTATTTATTAAATTATGTTGCAATGATAGAAGTCTTAAATTTGGCTCATCATCAATAATTGGCAGTGCTGTTAGGCCTCGTCTATCTAGATTTATTCGGTCTGGCAATTTTTCTTTTTCCTTAGAACTACGCTGTATGCGCCAGAATCCATTATTTTGTGGTGTTGATGCTGAAGATCCATTCGTTTTCCGGTTAATTTGATCAAAATCGATTTTACCATCTTGAGTTCGTTTAAAATAGCCCGAACTTAGGGTACTATATGATCGATAAATGGATTTGTTTGGATTACGACTTAGTCCTGGAACAACCGATTCAATTTTCAGAAGGGATTGTTGTGGTGGCTGTTGTTGTTGATAAACTCCATTAAATTGTTGCTGTTGTATGGCTGCTGATTTTCCACGACTCTTATTTGTTACAATAGGCATTGGTTATAGAACAATTATTCTTCGTATTTTCGATAATTTAATTATTCAAAATTTCATTTTCTTTCTTCTTCAAATACGGAAATTTTTTTCTTAAAAAAACCACCCTAACCATCCATACAATCACAATATTTTCCAATTTATACACAAAAACTACCTGCATAAAATTAGCCACCCACTTGCCACCCGCCACTAATATTTTTTGTTATTGTTGTGGTAGTTGTTTTAGTCTTTTTGGCGTAGCACCCTTTTTTCCAACTTATATACTTAATATGCTTATTCAAATGAAAAATTTTCACATTTCCTCTTACATAGTTTAGTGTTTTGTGATAAAATCACACAAAAATGTTAATTACTTCCGTTTCTGGCCATGTATTTATTTATTCTTTGACAAAAATAAGTGTTGAAACGGAAATACTTTTGAACAGTTATCGTAAAACTTTAAAAGGTTTTCAAAACTACTTCTTTGTCGTCCACCCACGCACACAACAAATTATTTAGTAAAATATGAAAAAATAAATGGAAGTTTGCCTAGTAACGACCCTATATATAATATAGTTTCGTAGCACCAAGATATTATGTAACAGTTTTTGTTTATTGAGGTTAGGAATAAAGCTTTAGTTGAATAATATGTTTATGCTGGCAGCAATAAAATGTTTGTTTTGAAATGTTTATTTTAAAGATCTAATACACAAGGATAGCCGGTTTTTGCTCTTGTTTCTTTTTTACTTTATATACATTATTATATAATAATCTTATGCTTTTACCTTACAAAATTAGGGCCCCCTGACCAGGTTTGATTTTTGTATAAGTAAAAAAGGTAAACTATGTGATAAAATCCGCCTGTTAAGTGTCAATAATATTCATTCGCTAACATATTACCAAAGGCAAGATTTTTTCTTAAATATATCACCGAAAAATAATTTGTTTTTTTATAAAAATCTGTATTGTCCTTGTCCCCGCCGCGCAACGTAATTTTGTTGATAAAAATATCGTAAAACAGAAATTTTATAATTTGTGGGCTTCCATTTGGTATTTGAATTTGTATCACTAAAATGTTCTTCTTGAAAAACACGAAATTTTGAAAGTTTGGGGACCCCCTTGGATCTTCAATTTGTGTATATATATTTCAAATTAAAAAAATTATTAAAATTAAAAATAAAATTTTCTAATTTGGGGGCGCCTTTGAGTCGAAGCCCTAGGCA
>JANSTW010000002.1:5472-26350 GCA_027564275.1 Diadocidia ferruginosa | reverse complement strand
GTATCATTTAATTATATTTGGGTAAGTTTAAGAATTATTGGGGGTGTTTTAGTTAGATTTGTATGTTTACGTCAAATAGACTTAAAATCTTTAATTGCTTATTCATCTGTTGTTCATATGGGTTTAGTATTAAGAGGTCTTTTAACATTAAGAAGATGAGGTTTATGCGGGGCCTATACTTTAATAATTGCTCACGGTCTTTGTTCATCGGGTTTATTTTGTTTAGCTAATATTTCCTATGAACGTATACATAGTCGAAGCTTAATAATTAATAAAGGATTAATTAATTTTATACCTAGAATAACATTATGATGATTTTTATTAAGTTCAAGAAATATAGCTGCTCCACCAACTTTAAATTTATTAGGGGAAATTTCATTATTAAATAGAGTTATTATATGATCTTGAGTTTCTATAATTGGTCTTTCTTTAATATCATTTTTTGGGGCTGCTTATTCATTGTATTTATATTCTTATACACAACATGGAAAGTTATTTTCAGGAGTATTTGCTTGCTCAGGAGGCTTTATTCGAGAATTTTTATTATTAAGCCTTCATTGAATTCCTTTAAATATTTTAATTTTAAAATCAGATTATTGTTTTTCTTGAATTTATTTAAATAGTTTAATAAAAATTTTGATTTGTGGAGTCAAAGATATAATATAATTATTTTAGATAGTGAATTTATTAATTTCAGTTTGTAGTATTAGTTTTAGTTTACTTTTTTTTATTAGAAGAGTATTTTTTTTTATTAGAATTTATTTATTAAATCAAGGATTAATTTATTTTTTAGAATGGGAAATTTTAAGTTTAAATAGAAGTTCAATTATAATAACTATATTAATTGATTGAATAAGTTTAATTTTTATATCTTTTGTTTTATTAATTGCTTCTTTAGTAATTTATTATAGAAAAGAATATATAGCTGAAGATAAAAATATTAATCGTTTTATTTTTCTAGTATTAATATTTGTTTTATCTATAATAATATTAATTTTAAGCCCTAATTTAATTAGTATTTTATTAGGTTGAGATGGATTAGGGTTAGTTTCTTATTGTTTAGTAATTTATTTTCAAAATGTAAAGTCTTTTAATGCGGGGATGTTAACAGCGCTTTCTAATCGAATTGGGGATGTAGCTATTTTAATGGCTATTGCTTGAATATTAAATTATGGGAGATGAAATTATATTTTTTTCTTAGAAGTTATAAAAAATGATTTTAAAATAGAATTAATTGGGGTATTAATTATTTTAGCTGCAATAACAAAAAGTGCTCAAATTCCATTTTCGTCTTGACTACCTGCAGCGATAGCTGCCCCTACACCTGTTTCAGCTTTAGTTCATTCTTCAACTCTAGTAACAGCAGGTGTTTATTTATTAATTCGATTTAATTTATTATTTAATGATACTTTTTTTAGTCAAGTTTTATTATTAATTGCTAGTTTAACAATATTTATATCAGGGTTAGGGGCTAATTTTGAGTTTGATTTAAAAAAAATTATTGCTTTATCCACATTAAGTCAGTTAGGATTAATAGTAAGAATTTTAGCGTTAGGATATGCTAAATTAGCTTTTTTTCACCTTTTAACTCATGCTGTTTTTAAAGCTTTATTATTTATATGTGCAGGGGTAATTATTCATAATATAATTAATTCTCAAGACATTCGATTAATAGGGGGGCTTTGTTTAAATATACCTTTAACGACAACTTTTTTTAATGTGGCAAATTTAGCTTTATGTGGTATACCTTTCTTAGCTGGGTTTTATTCTAAGGACTTAATTTTAGAAATCATATCTATGTCAATAGTTAATGGTTTTATTTTTTTTTTTTTTTTTTTTTCTACAGGATTAACTGTAATATATTCTTTACGGTTAGTTTATTATTCAATGACAGGAGGGTTTAATTTTATAGTTACTCATCCTGTTAATGATGAGGGTATTATTATGTTGAAAAGAATAGTAGGCTTAGTATTTATATCTATTGTAAGAGGTTCTTTTTTAAGATGATTAATTTTCCCAATTCCTAGAATAATTTTATTGCCCCCTTCTTTAAAGTATCTTACTTTATTAGTATGTATTAGAGGGGGTATATTTGGGTATATTATTTCTAATATTAATTTTAATTTTTTTAATAAGGCATTATGATTATATTTTCTAAGATATTATTGTGGGTCAATATGGTTTATACCTTTAATTTCTACAGAAGGTATAATTTTTAAACCTTTAAAATTAGGGGGGCTTTTAGTTAAGGGGTTAGATCAAGGTTGAAGAGAATTTATAGGGAGACAAAATTTATGAAAATTATTTTCGACTTTATCTATAAATTATCAAATATTTCATATAAATAATCTAAAATTATATTTAATGAGTTTTTTTTTATGATTATTAATTTTATTTACTTTTTTATTAATTATATAATTTAAATAGCTTAAATTTAGAGCATGACATTGAAGATGTTAGGGTAACATCTTGTTTTTAAATAATTTATTTAAGTAATTTATAAAAATTACTTAAATTTTATTTTTACAGTGAAAATGTAATGTTTTTATAAACTATATAAATTTAGAAATACTAATAGAATTAAACTATTAAAATTTAAAGTTAGCAGCTTTAATTTGATCTACTTATTTCCTTAATTGGAAAGAAAATTTCAATTTTATTATTAACAGTAATATACCTCTTTTTGGTTTCAATTAAAAAAGAATTAGGATAAAATATATCAATTTTTAGGTCGAAACTAAATGTAAAAATTACTTCAAATTCTTTAAAATTAATTAGTTTATACTAATACTTTTTGAATGCAAATCAAATGTTATAATTAACTATAATTCTATATTATAAAAATTAATTAGTTCATTCGAGAGCCCCTTGATTTCATTCATGGTATAGTCCAATTAGAAGAATAATAATAAAAATTACTGAACTTGTTAATCAAATAGCTAAATTTGAGTAATTTATAATAATAATTATAGGTATTAAAAGAGCAATTTCTACATCAAAAATTAAGAAAATAATTGCAATTAGAAAGAAACGTAAAGAAAAGGGGAGACGAGATTTAGATTTAGGGTCAAACCCACATTCAAAGGGGGAACATTTTTCACGATCATAAAATGTTTTTTTTGAAATTATAATAGAAATTAATATTGTTAAGAAAGCAATGAAAAAAATGATTAATGAAATAATATATATAATAAAAATTATTTATATTAAATTTTTTTAAACCTTATAATTGGAAGTTATATATACTATTATACTATATAAATTTATCTACCTCATCAGTAAACTGAAACATATAAAAATAATCAAACTACATCAACAAAGTGTCAGTATCAGGCTGCAGCTTCAAATCCAAAGTGATGAAGGTTAGAAAAATGAGCATTTAAGTGACGAGCTAAGCAAATTAATAAAAATGTAGTTCCAATTAAAACATGAAGTCCATGAAAACCTGTGGCTATAAAAAAAGATGCACCATAAATAGAATCGGCAATTGAAAAAGGTGCTTCTATATATTCATATCCTTGAAGAAGAGAAAAATAAATTCCTAAAATCACTGTAAATATTAATCTTTTTGAAGTTTGTGAATAATTATTATTTAATAAGCTATGATGAGCTCAAGTTACAGTTACCCCTGATGTTAATAAAATAATTGTATTTAATAAGGGAATTTGAAAAGGGTTAAAAGGATTAATACCTAAAGGGGGTCATATTATTCCTAGTTCAACAGCAGGGGATAAGCTTCTATGAAAGAATCCTCAAAAAAATGAAATAAAAAAAAATACTTCTGAAATAATAAATAAAATTATTCCTCATTTTAATCCGATTACAACATTAAAAGTATGAAGGCCTTGAAAAGTTCCTTCTCGAGAAATATCTCGTCATCATTGATATATAGTTAATAATGTAATTATTAATCCTAATAATAGAATAATTATTCTATATTGATGGAATCATTTAACTAATCCAGAGACTAGGGTTATAACCCCGATTGCGCCTGTTAAAGGTCAGGGGCTAAAATCTACTAAATGAAATGGGTGGTTGGAATGTAATGACATATGTTTAAATTAATTTACTTCTCTAGAATACAAAGTTGTTAATACAGTAAATACATAAGATTGAATAATTGCAACTGCCCCTTCTAATATTATTAATATAATTTGGGTGAATAGTAAAATGGAAACTAGGGCTCTAATTATTCTAGGTCCTGTATTTCCTAAAAGAGTTATTAATAAGTGTCCAGCAATTATATTAGCTGTGAGACGAACTGCTAAAGTTCCTGGTCGAATAATATTTCTAATATCACATGATATGAAATCCTAAATTTAGAGGTTTCCAATATAATTTCAAAATGAACAAATTTCTATTTAGGAATGAGGAGGGCTTCAGTTATAAAATCATTAAAAAAAATTATTTTTCTCATTTTTTTTAAAACTAACTATCACATGATATGAAATCCTAAATTTAGAGGTTTCCAATCTAATTTCAAAATAAAAATATTTGAGGCGGTATCCTTTAAATATTAATATGTGGACATTTTCTCACCTCTAAAGAGGATTTATGCTTTGTACAGGAATTTCCTGATGGTGCAGTTTTTGTTTTGAAGATTTGATAACTGTGGTATTACAAGTATAACGAAACTATCGACACACAATTTTGCATAGATTAAACCAAAGTAAAATTATATGATGATTTGTTGTAAAAAAAGATGTTTTTTTTAATTTATTTTATTCTTTATTTTATCATATTTTTTTTAATTTGCTGGCTGGTAAAAGAGGAAATATATTTTAAAAACTTATTACTAAAAGCAAAGTGTATTTTTTTTTGTATTTATAAAATAAATACATTTTGCTAAAAGGCATCACGTGTTTTACCTTTCTGGTTGATATATAAAAAAGGAAGAAATGAAAAATTTTCAAATTTACAAGTAATTAATTGTACTATTCAGTATTCAAGAACCAGAAAAATAATACTAAGTGTACGAAAAAAATGATGTTCATCTTCAAATCAAAGGACACTTACCAAATGCATTTTTTTTAAACAAAAATTAATTCTTCAATTGTATAAAAATTATTTTAATAGTAGAACATTAAATAAATCAATTTGAAAAGAATTGTTTCACTACTTAAAATAAATAAAATAATAAAATAGATAATTCTAGATAAAATAGAAAGAAAGATCAAAATTTAAGTCTGACTAGTAACAATTAATTAATTTAAATAACTTAAATTGAAAAAAATAATAACTAAATAAATAATCAAAACCTCCGAACAAAAAACTTTTCATGAAAAATTAAATAAATATTTGAATGGATAAACATCTTTTTTTATTCTACACCAGTGATGCCTCCAACTCTAAAAAATATAGAAAAAATTATAAAAACCTTTATATTGTCGACTCTGCATCATAATGTTCTTTTAAAAAGGCACATTTTTTGGCTGAAAAAAAAATAGAAAATGGTTATTATTGACCAATAATTTGTAACAAATTTTTTGCATTTAGTTTTACACAATTTCAGTATATTTATTATCATCAAAGTTCTTTATGTCGGGAAAAGAAGACAATTATTAAATATAAATCATCATTTTATTGTAAAAATCGCAATTATGATTGAACGTTATTATTACAAGTAATAAAAAAATCTTTAATTTTTCATTTTATAATTACCTTCATTTTGTGTATTAACGTAGCTGGTAAAAGGCAGACGATCGTTGAAAAAATTCTGTAAAATAAATATTGAACAATTAATCTAAATGAAATTAGTTTAAGAAAAATTTCAATTTTTAAGAGCTACTCAACGGTTAAACGGAGTTGGTTTACTTTAAGTCTTTTGTCATTCGTCAATATTAGGCGCTTAGTCTATATCAAATAAATAAATCTAAATATATTTATAATTTAATTTATGCATACGAATATTATTTAACATTATTTCGATTAACCAACTTTCAAAATGCATTCAATTAATTGAAATATTGGTTTTTGTTAAAAAATATCGTTCGATTAAATTATTCGCTTGCGATTTTTAACAAAAACAAATATTTTAATTAATAGAAATCAAATTAAATTCCAACTTAAATTAAATAACATATTATATTGTAACGAGCTTTAAGCTGGCTTATAATTGTTTAAAAAAAAATTATTATTATACTGAATTTTTGCTTATTGCGATTTTTCTAGTAAGAAATCGTCCACTACGGAGACCATTATCGTTCAAAAATTTAATTTTGCATAAAAAATGCAATGTATGAAGATGAACTGGAGAATGACATTGATTACTAAAAATTACATTCATTGATCTATGCCTTAAGAAACTTTTCCTTAGGGAGTAGTTTTAATCCCGGCTTTTTTAGACAATTTTCTATTTTTTAGTCAAATCAAAATATCGCTTCGGACTCAAGTTAATACAAATTCACCAATTTTAATTTTTTTTTTAGAAAACGAGGCAGATGTGCTTATAGAATTATAGATGTATGCAGAGGTTTCGTAAAACTGATTATTTTAAAGGAAATTATAAAAAAAATGAATATTTCGGACAAGTTAATTAATTCATTTGACAAAATTAAATGGATGGGCCCAAATTAAGAAATCTTGCGAAAAATCCTACTTTTGCTATTAATAACAAAAAGTACGATTTTTTACAAAATTTCATTTTATATAAAAAAAAAATTTGAATACGAAAAACAAGAAATGGAGAATAAATAAATTTTATTTATCAATATTTAACTTAGTAGTAAACTAAACTCATGTTTAACCGTTGATTGCAATTTATTTTTTATAAATGAAAATCAGTAATTGGATAATTTCTATTCAATATAAATTCATCAACACGGACCAATTAATCTCATCATATTTTCATTTTAACATTGAATAAAATACTCATCTTCCTCCAAAACTTACCAATTTTCAACAAATATCTGCATAAATGACATCATGATGATGTATACATTTGGATTCTAAAAATAAAAATAAAACAATATTTAATAAATGCAACTCGAGATAAATAAAAATTTATAAACATTTAAATTTTCAGTACAAAATAAATTTTGCAGCCTAGAGTTATTATCAAAGTTTACACTCAATCGGTAATTGTTTTCATCATATTTGCAAAGTTTATTCAGACAGGTAAAATAAATATAATGAAATTACCTTGGTGTCGAAATTCAGCGTTTTCGTTTGGTTATTGAAAAAGTCACAGCTTCTTGTTAGCTTAATGTTTTGATTGTGTTAACTCAAAGATTGAAATTCATCATCTGTAAAGAAAATAAATATATTTAATAAAAAAAAATCATGTTACAACTATAATTAAACTTGTTTTAATTTTATTTAATCAGATACAAAAAAAATTTGCAGCCTAAAGTTATTATCAAAGTTTACACTCAATCGGTAATTTTTTTCATCATTTTAAAATTAATGATTTAAATAGAAAATATAAACAGTAAAAGAATTTACCTTATTTTAGTATTTGGGTGCAAGTTGTGGTAAAGTCAATCAAATTCCTTTGTTGCAATCTGAAAAATATATAGAAAAAAAGTTGTTTTAGAAAAATTCACGTTCAAATACTAACATTAATTATTTTTTTTTAACAATAAAATACAAATCCTATGATTATCTATAATTTTTAAATAAATTTTTAAATTATGGACTATAAAGAATAGCCCCACTATGACGATAGCAGCCGTCGTGACGATAAGATTCAATTTTTTAATTAATAATTGCTCCCTTGAAAATGCCTAAATCAAATGCGAAATTTGATTGATAAATTATTTATTATCTTCATAATTGAACGTTGCCGAAAAACATATTTAATTTTGCCGCCAAATTGTAGCCGCCATTTTTTATAAATTATAAATAAGGTTCAACACCATCATTAAGACGAATCAGCCGGAATATTAGTTGATAAAATTATATTAAGGAGAAAGCTTGATTTGTAAATTTAAATTTCTTGTTAAACGAGTTAATTTAAATTTAAAGACAGTCTTGGATTCCGCCATTACTAATCTACTATTTTGGGTCCAAGATACTTTCATCAAAGAAAATACACATTTTTATATGAAAAAATGTATGGGAATCATCCTAAATACTATATCAGAGTTTGGGATCACTTTCAAAATATGCACATTTATCGACAAAAAATTAAAATCTAATTTATCTAAATAAAATATTCTTTTCAGACAAATGCCTCGTACGATTTCATCCAATAAAGAGATAAAAAATTCAAAAATAGAATAGTTTATCCATTTCAGACAATCGGTAGAAGTGATTATCATCATTAAATTAAAATTAATTAATAAAAACTTGTATAATATTTATTTTAATTTATAAAAAAAAATTACCTGAATTAACTGAATTTCTTTATTACTCTGCATTACAGATTTAAGGCCTCAAATTTCTGAAATAAAAAAAGACTGTTAATTATATTGCTCTTAAAATATCAAAGCAATTAAAATTGCATAAAAAAATATAATCAGACAAATGCCTCGTACAATTTCATCTAATAAAATAGAAAACAAATTCAAAAATAGAATAAGTAATCCAATTCAGAAGGTTGGTAGAAGTGATAATCATCATTAAAATAATTGTAAACATCAAATTAGTTGCAAACTTAGAGAGCTCATGGTAATAAAATGTACATCAAAATGTTAAAAAACCATTTCATTTACCTAATAGTAATTCTCCATAGTCGTGCAGCACTTCCATGCTCATAGTCTGATTTTCTTCCGCCAAGTTCCTAACATGCCCATAGTATTTCATCCTAAAATAAAAAAAAAATGCTTTATTAACAATTCTTTTTAGTTATTTAACATCAAATAATTTTCTCTAAATTAAACATCAGAAATAATGCAAAAATTCTCATCAAAATGACTATGAAATTAGATCCGCTTATTAAAATCATCATTGAATTGAATTTGGTGATTTGTAAAAATAAAAATGTACAAACCTTAGTAACACAACTGCGTGTGCTTGTAAAATTCCATTTTGTAAACGATAAACAAACAAAAAAATAAATTCCATTTTGCCGGAATGAAGATTCTACGTTCAGAATCTGAAAATAAAAAAAAACTGTTTTTACTTCAAATTATAAAGTGGGGATAATTACATTATATAAAACAAATAGTCGGGTGCCAGAGTGCGCATAATACTTTTTTGAAGCAATGTGCTTTTTGATGATGGAAACAAAATTTCACATGTCGTCATTCTGAGAAATTCAATTTGGCACAATTATTCAAGATGGCCGAAAAAACGAAAGCTTTTCTCATTATTGAAATTTAAATATTTTAGTTTTCTTTTTAAATTGTTAAATAAAATTCAAATTAATTTTTTAGTGATAAGGGTTTTTGATTTTGCGACCATCTTTCATAAGGGCGCCATATTGAAATTCTACAGAATGATAACTTTGTACTCCATTTTTTCCATCAAAATCGCCAAAAACATTGCTTTGAAAATGTAACATGCACTCTCTGCGGCACTCAGACTATAAATGAAAATCTCATAATTAAAAAATTAAAAATTATCATCAATAATAATAAGAAATTAGATCCGTTTGTATAATCATTGAAAAAATTAATATATTTAAGAGGATCGCATCTTAAATTGTGTATAATATATTAAATGGGAAATTAAATTAAAATATTATAATCTTAAATTAAATAAAGAATATAAAACTTTATGACAAAATCTTTCAACTAAATATACAAAAATATATTTTCTGATAAAAAAAATTTTCTTCTGCGCACTTTTTAGTCTAAAATCTAAGAAACTAGTTTTATACCAACAAATTGCAAAAAAAAAATCATTGGTAAATAAAAACCAGGAATTGTATCAATTTATTTTATTTCTAAATTAAAATGCGACCCAAATTGTGTACTTATAAAACTAAAATGCTTACCTCGTATTTTTTCGATTGTTGTTGTTGTTTCGATTACCTTTCTTCTGCATGGCATTTGAATTCTGTAAAAATACAAATTGTTATGAGAAAGGGAATTTTAATTTATTTAGCAAAAAAATATAATATGAAGAATACATTTACAAGTAGAGAGATTGCTGCAATGTTGTTGCAGGTCTCGCACAGCTTTTTTGGTTCAGTTTTTAGTAAATACATAAGAGTTACTGTTTTACCCCAGAAGTCTTCAAGTTATTCTGTGTTTTAGTGATTTATTGAGATTGGAAGTCATCTATTACAATAGTCATATTATTCGATTTACTTTAAATTCAAATAAATTGTAAAATAATGTCGAGTAAATGGGAAAATATCTCCAGTTTAGCCATAAAAGTACGTAACTCGATTGTTTCAAGTTCTTCAGAATTTAGACAAACGTAATTTTTTCCTAGTGTATTTTTATGTAAAAATTCAAAGTTTAATATCTCGGCGCAAAAACATCGTATAGACAAATGGAAAAGAGATTCAAGAGAATTTTATTATATAAGATAAAGTACGTAACTTTAGTCACTTTTATGAAAACACGGGTCAGTTTTAATTATGGTATTATTTAAGAAAATAAAAAGTAATAAATATCCTTTAATATTAAGGGACAATCGATACAATTTTGAGGCTTTCAAACCATTTAAATTAGCCATTATATGAGAAAGCAATATATTTTTTTGCAATTAACCAACCCATTTAGTAAATTTGTAAGTAACAAAATAATAAAATAAATTAAAATTTACATCAGCAATATGCTTTAAAATATTATGAATAGATAAATAAAACGTATTTTTGAAGAAGCTCAGTGCCGAGACATAATCAATTCATAAAATAATTATGTTATTTAGTTATATATATCATATATGGACGCTACATCAAATCTCCATCTATACTTATTCTGTTGCAACAACAGAAAAATAACATCAAACCCTAAATATTTCATTTTTAATATTCCATTATGCAAGAAAAATATATATCTCATCTGTAGAGATTAAGCTGTGAGAGAATCCTGACTAAAAACTCTTCAATTTCAAAACAAAAACACCAACAAAATTCACCCCATATACAATTCTACAAAAATATTCAGCATAATCAGCTTAAAAATAAATTCGCAAACTCCACAAGTCACAAAGAGTTATAATAATCTAAAATTATAAATATAAAATAAAGTTTTAGTTTATGTAATTGGCTTACCTTAATTTGTAATTAAGTAATGTTCGTTTTAATATAGAAAATATATATTTTTTTGATGATACTGGCAAGAACTGCAAGCTTTTTTCTTTGCAATCAAATTGTTTTGTTACGACAATTTGAGTTTATAAATAACATAATAAAGTTGTTTCTTTCCAGAAAGTGATTTTTTTTGTGTATTCCAGTTAAGTCATTTGGCACATAAAATATTTTTTTATTGATGTTCTAAAACATTTGATGTCGAAATCAAAAACATTGAAATCGAAATCAATTTGATAGTAATTATTTGATTTGTATTTTATTATAAATATATTAAAATAATCAATCACCGGATGGATTAGATTAACAACAATTATATAGTAAAACACATAAATCAAAGTTTCTCCTTTTTAACTAAAATCTGAAAAAAATATTTATTATATTGTAAAAAGCAGCCGCCCCCAATATATTTTTGGATAATATTTACAACATTCAAGTGGGACGAGATTTTACTACAAGTTTACGAGAAATTGCAAAATATAAATAGGTTTGGACAAAGTGTTAAGGCCAATATAATTTAATAATTATTTTTCAATATTTAAGAATTTTAGAAAAGAATTAAATTATACAATACGCACGGGTTATTGTAATTTGTAATAGTATGGACGAAAAAGAGAGATTATTTGTCTTACAATTGGGCTAATTATTTTATTAATTAGATTTAAATTTTCTTAAGAGAAATCGATTTTTTTTAAATACGTACAAGCCGAAAATGACTTTACGATAATTAAGAACCAATTAACACTAAGTTTTTCAACATACGTCTACTTATTATATCTGGACTTGTACAGAAAATTTATAAAACATTTAATTTATTAAAAAAAATTGAACACTTTGCAAACTAAATATAACGAGAAGAATGTGAAAAAATCTTGCAGTGTAAATTATAGATAAAAGGGCTACCGATTTTGTTTTGAAAATATTATTCTCAAACAACAATATAATTTATTGTGCTACTTCCCATCAGAACCTAATTCCGACTAAAAGTGTTAATTTGAATAATAGAATAAAATAAATAAATATGTCATATGGGAACAACAAAATTGAAATTAAGTTTTAAAATTCAGAGCGTGAAAATGTGGATTGCAATATTTAACAAGTGTTCTTAGATAAGATATTGTTGAAGGAAAAAAACCAAAAGATTAACCATTGATAGGGAAAAGAAAACCACTAATCGAATAAAATTTACTAATTTTATATAAAATAATTTTACTTACACTCAAAACTGGATATAAGATTTAGTGTTTTATTTATTCAATTTTCCAATGTTTTAAAATCCTGACGTGTGTTTTGATAATCCTTTTACACGAATATTTTTTTTTCGTACAAAATTATTGAAGATTGTATCAAAAGTTCTTCAAAATTATTTTTTGCGTAATTTCGGCTTCAAATGATTGTATTTTTTGATGTGTTCGTTTAGTCTTATATTAGCATTCATTATTGCATTATTCAATTTTACTTAAAAATGTTATTGCGCTCAAGAGGTCGATTATGGCATAAGAAAACAAAACCCAAATTTTTAAAAGGATGTTCAATATGTTTAGTTTAGAATAGTTCTGCTGTGTTCCCAGAATAGTTGTAGAATTAAAATCAGGATAGTGACCATCCGTAAAAAATGCTCAAAGTGCCGTTTTTGGAACTGATGGATCATTAGTCTTTCGAAGGTTATACAGACTAACCCATTAAAAAAACAAGGCGCTTAATTTAATGGCTGTGATAAAGTCCGTCTGACCTATATGCTTAATAATTTTTTTAATCTTGACTAAATGTTTTAAATAATATGTTAATGTAAGTAACCATTTTTAATTTTCTTTATATATTATTTACTTTGTGTGTACATAAGTTTTGTAACGTTTCTGTAATATTCTAGTGTTTTCCGAAGAAGTTCATATTACTGAACGAAACGTCAAAATAAATTTAGTTTTTAAAATTATTTAAAATTAAACTGTTTTAATTTAATTAAATAAGACCGCGAAGCTCGAAAAGATTTTGGAAATCTAAAGAAAAAATATAGATTTATTATTGAGCACTCAAAATTGTTGAGAAATAAATTCATTATTTAGCGAACACTCAAAATTATTGAGCAAAAGGCACTCAATAGCTAACTGAAAAATCTATTTTTTGGAAACTAATTCTACTATTGAGCAACACTATATTTATTATATTTATTTATATTAAAGAAAAATATATAATCTGGAAAATAACTCAATTATTGAGAGAAAAACCCTTAAATATATGGAAAATATTCCAATTATTGAGCAAAAACATAACATACTCCCAAAATAGCCCATCGATTTATTTTTTACAATATAATTAGTGTCGTTGTCGCACCTCTTTTTACTTTATGTTTTATAAATGCATAATCAACCTCCACACAAAGTATGTTTTTATTATTTAAGACAATCTAACTTAAAATCAAAGATTTATATTTGTAGTTTTTTATTCCGTCCAGTTGAATAAAGATTTTGTATTAACTTTTATCGTTTTTAGTAAATTTATATTAATCCTCTACCTCACTCATCACATAGTAGCATATTTTCGTGTTATTATTGGTATTTCAAGTTAATAAAAGGTATAAGGATCACTTAAATATTTTAAATTATTACAATAATTTTTTCACTCCAACTTTAAGCAATACTATAGATCTGATAATAAATTATTTTTATACAAATAAATAAGATAATATCGCTGGCTTATTTTCATGGTGCATAATTTTCTCCTTATAAAATAAAAATTCACATCAAATAATTGTTGTTTCCTGAGCAATCTGCTGGGGCTTATTCATCAAAATTAGTGATGTCAAATGTATATCTATATAGTATCGCTACTTTTACTTAGCGGTATTATTAATTTTAAATACAAGTTGGCATAGTTAATTAATTTTATATAAATTTTATAATCAATTGCAATGATAAGTACAGAATATATTTGTGCAGAAAGATTATTTTCGTAAGCTTGATCCATAAAATTAAAACAGTCAATATTAAAAAAGCTGCAATATTAAGTGGTGGTTGTCGTTTTTAAAACTCTCGGCCAATTTTTATATTATAATTATATATTTAATATTAAACTACTAAAATAACACCAGTTATTAGATTCACACTTATTTGCAATAATTTTTTACTCTTATAAAGAATGTACACTTCGAACATCGTCGATCCAAAACAAAAGTCGCCTGCTCATTTAAAAAAAAATTGCACATCTTAAATTTCATCTAGTAATCGCCAAAATTAAATTTTAACTCCTTCTTCACCAATTAGTTTTTCTAGTTAGCTACCGTATTTTAGTGCGCTCACACTAAGGAGCGAGTTGATTGAAATTGATCGAAAATTAATATCTAAAATCGTAAGTTTGTTCGATCAAAGGGATCGCCAATTTATTTTTCTCGATCAAAGTAATGCGTTCAGCACTTGATAGTTTTCCAAATTTGACGTTGAATTCAACTTCAATCATCCCGCTCCTGTTTTCGATTATCCAAATTATTTAAAATTATGATTTAACTAAATTTTTATAAATGGTGGAACGCATACATTTTATTTATCATTAGGTGTTACAAATCTTTTCGTTTCTCTAATAATTTCATAGTATTAAAAAGGGACATCAGAGGAAACCTGAAAGTTTTTCCTCGGTATCTCGAAATTACCGGGCAATGAGAAGCCCTATTCTTCAGTACAATACTAACTTCGTAGTACAAAAAGGGACATCAGAGGAAACTACAAGTTTTTCCCCGGTATCCTGAAATTACCGGGCAAAGAAAAGCCATATTCTTCAGTACAATAAACTATTGCAGATTTGTCATAACAAATAATTCCAACAAAATTTTAATTTGAGAAAATTAATAATTTATTTCTTACGAAAATTTTAGTTACGCAAGATTTGGCAAATATTCGATAAAACTGTTGACAATTACTGTAGAGGCTTCGGATGAACTAACATGCGTGCCACTACGTTTTTTATTTATAAATATTGTAGAAACTCAAATCGTCATAAAAAAGAAAAAATGTGTATGTAATTTTTATCATTTTTATAGACTAACAGTGCAAGATCTTATGGTTGAAACGAAAGAACAGATATATTTGCAAAACAAGTTTGCCGGATAGATGATTTGTTATGGTTTCTTTCTTTCGAGACCACAAGCTCAGTCATACACGATCTATAGATATTTTTTGTTTTAATATTAGATTTGTATTACGATAAAATTTAGTACAACTACAAATGTAGTTGCGGTTAGTGGGAGAAAGGTTCACCAGCAAAAAAAAATTGGAACCAATTTTTCTTGTTTTCCAGTTGTTAACTTTAAAGCAAATGTAAATAACATTTCCTTAAAAATGTGAAAATTATGCGTCACGTCGATAGTTTTGGTAAAATTAAATATATAAGTCAAGTCACAAATAAAAAATCTGTGACCTTTTGAAAGTCATAGTTACTTTTCAGTGAAGTTAAAATACAAAAATTTACTTTATTGTAAAAAAAAAGTCGGAAATGAGTTTGTGTGTCAAGTTAAAATGTGGCCAGGTCTTGTAGCCTGTTTCTGTCGGTAAAAAAAAAATTATTGGTCTCATCTAAGAGGTAAAAATATAGTCATCCTATAAAATGTTATCAATTTTGGTTCACTAATTAGCGAGCCGCCGGAAATGGGTTAGACTATCCTCATGTAAAAATTCTAACAAGCATAAAAACACTAGTTTCATGCAAATTTTAAAGTTCATTTTTCTTAAAACTAAGAAAAATGTGCTGCTACTTTTCTGCGTTGCACGTTCCAACTATTTTTAACTAATATAATTATTTCAGTGATACACAAAACATAAAATTTAATGTATTGTACGATTTATATTTGTTTCATTTCTTTTTGTTGTGAGAAATACATTTGAATCTTATTCTTTACAAATTATTTTTTGTAGATTTATATTTATGAAATATTTATTTATTATATACGGTGGTTATGATTTAATATTAATAATTATGATAATTGAAAAAATAATAATACTTTTTAAAAGGTTCATTATTCTAATAATAAATTGGTTAAGTGATCAATAATTTGTGATTTTGTATGCAAAATCCATAAATCCATTTTGTTGCAATATAAAAACTGGGAATTTGGGGAAAAACAACCAAGTATGTTAGTAAAACATTTAAATAAAGAGATTTTGATTTGTATAGAAAAATAACTTAACACTAATCATATATAATATCCACGTTAATTATACTAAATTATACTTAAGCTATTTGATTTCTTCCAAAATGTGCACACAAACACATAATTAAGAGATGATAATATAATAAATAAATCTCAAATTTTATTCATCCTATTGTTATTGTTAAAAAAATACCAACATTTTGCGGGTAAATTATTTGCGATGATAAAATGTGGTGTGTTGTTTTAGTTAATTTTTTTGTCATTTTTGTTAAAAAAAACTTGTTTTTCTTGGTAGTTGCATAAAGTAAATTATAAATAAAATTAAAAAGTAGCAAAATCAAATATTGATTTTACCAATTTTTTCCCTTTTGTATTTTGTCCATTAAAATTATCCAATTTGGTAAAAATCGAAATATTTGCTCTTAAAAACGTCTTCTCTTATTTTGAAAGTTGCCATCATTCTGTTGATTACTGTTGTTATTGTTCCATTGACCACCGCCGCCGCCGCCACCACGGCCCCCACGGTTATTATTACCACCGGCACCTCCTCCCATATTACCTGGATTGCCTCTATTTTGGCCACTGAAATCGTTGAATTGATCCTATTTTTTTTTGTTTAGGTTTTGAATGGTTCGATGTTGTGGATATTTTGTGTTAAGATAATATTTATCCACAATATTTAATAGGTTTTTTTTGGTGAGAGAAAAAAAATGGGAAAAAAGTAAAATTTAGTTAAAATGAATTAATCGTAAGTATAATGTTGTCTAAATTAACTGAAATAAAATACTTTTAAATACTTTTCAATTGAGAGATGTGTCCCAACCATAGAAACAATATTCAAAAAGTACAATATTCTAAAATCAATTTATCCACTCATTATGTCTAATTTACAAATTAAAAAAAAACATTAAAAAATTATTTTACCTCGATTTATAACAATATTTATGTTGAGTTGAGTTATGTGTGATCAGACGGATTTCTATCCCAACTATTTATAATCGTTCATCAAGTCATAGGTAAATTTTAGATATTTTAAAGT
This sequence comes from Diadocidia ferruginosa, assembly GCA_027564275.1. Taxonomy (NCBI): domain Eukaryota; kingdom Metazoa; phylum Arthropoda; class Insecta; order Diptera; family Diadocidiidae; genus Diadocidia; species Diadocidia ferruginosa. The sequence goes on along the minus strand of JANSTW010000002.1, from coordinate 9,028 downwards.
CATATAATCTTACTAAAAACAAAGTTTTAGAAGCAAAGAAATAAAATGTCTTGTACAAAAATTATTTAATCACCAAGTCGTACTCGAAAAATACACAAGAATATGTTTATAAATTTAATCTATAAAAATAATAATTTAGAAATAACAAAAATTATTTCAATAATCCGTAACCCCTCAAAACAAAAGCTTGGTCAAGTATTACCGCTCGTACATCTGCTGGACAAATATTTTTATTCTGCACCCTACACTGCAATAAGAGTATGCCTTGTCCAGAGACACAAGAAGTTATATACAAATAATGTCATACAATCCTAAAACATCAAATACGAAAATGTTCGAAAGATTGTATGAAACTTTGACGTATTTTTACGCATGCGTAAACACTAATAATAATAACCGATTTCGGATATTAGAAATGCTTAAATCGAAGAAAAAATCGAAATATTTTAATAATTTCAAGTAATTAATTTCAAAAATCGAGAAAATAATTTTGGATAAAACTTCTAAACTAAATACTTCAAAATAGAAGAAATGTCATCATTGTAACACTTCGAAAATTGCAGAAATAATTTCGAAAATCATCACTATTAAACCCAATTTTGTATAAACACTGCAGAAATCAGAAAGAACAGACACCATTTCGAAAACATGAGTAACGTAGATGATTCCGAAATAGGAAGAAATCATTTTAACTTCGAAAATTAATGCGAAAATAAGTCATTACAAAATAAATATTTTTCGAAATTTAGAAATCACTAGAATATCGAAAACATTGTAAAGGTGATCATTTGAAAATAACCGAAGTTAGAAATAACAGAGATTTTTGGACGTCAGATTTACATGATAGAAGAAATAACAACATTCTAGAAATTATCTCATTAATTACGAAAATAATTTCCACAAAAAAGATAACTTCAGAAAAACTGAGGAAAATTATTTTATAGATTACAAAAATCACGATATAAATAGAAATCATTGCAGAAATTACGGAAATCACTTCAGAAGTATAGGAAAATACAGACATCAATTCAAGGAAAGTAAGAAATTACACAAATCAGAAATAAACGAGGGGCAACGAAATCATGGGACAAATAATTTTGAAATTCACGGAAAACATTACTAGTGGCCACGAAAAGTCACGAAAAACAAGAATCACAAAATTATTTCTAAAATGACTGGAAATTGGAAATTAAAAAAAAAATATAAAAAGTTTTCTGTTGAAACCCAGATTGTCTAATTTTAAGTGTACGACTTGTAAGATTAATAATTTTTGCTTATTTATTTGTGGACAACACTGTCACAATCAGTCCTATACAGCAATAGATCTAAAATCTATTTTTCGCATTTAGTTATTAAATTTTTTATACAAAAGATAAAAAAAAATACAAGTGGCATAATTGTAGTAGTATGGAAATTATGTGTAAATGCACATGTCATTTTATTGAATTTAAATTCAGCAAAAAATATTGGGAAAATCGTATAAAACCACCAACTGATGACACAAAAATTGCGCATATTTTCGTGTAATCAAACCACAGTCTTATACATCATTTCTTATATTTTTGCTAAAATGCATCAATAATTTAACAATAGATTTACAATTTTAAAATATATTATGATTTTTAAATGATGATAATTATGATATACAATTTGACAAAACCTTTTTTAAAGGAAAAAAAAAGTTTCATGTAACAAAAGTCCATATAATTTCAAACAAATTAACGCGAGACAATCGGTAAAATCAACCGCACACAGGTTGGATTTACCATCAAAGACAATTTTATGATTCTAAATCGTAAAATTAATGTTGCTGGTTTTTAAAAGTTCTACGTAATTGTTCAGTAAAATATATTTTCTCAACGGAATCTCTCCTCTTTCAAGAGTAGATTGCAAAAATATAAAATTATTTGCATAAAAATTGTTCAGCATAAAAATATATCGTAAAAAACATAATCTATTATTATAAATGTCACCAGTAATAAATAATTTTTTAATGCTAAAAATATGTTAAAATATTAATATTAATAATGTCAAGACGGTGCATTTAATGTTTGTTTTCAAGTTTACAAAAAACTAAGTCTTCATAATATTATATCTAGTCAATGTAAATTTTCGCCAATTTTCAAATATTCTAAAAATAAATGCACCATCTTATTTATTTTTAATTTGATTTAGTTATATAAATTGAATAAATGTTTGCTTATTTATATGAATGTGTACTCAGTAAAATGTCAACAATTTTTGTTTTAGATAAACAGAGAGAATATATTGTTCAAGCATGACCCAATAAATCATTGGTTTACACAAATGTTTAGTTAAAATCAGCGACCATATTTTACATACATTCCCGAAATGCAGCAAATAGTAAGTAAAAAGATTTTTGTAACATGTTGTTTTCTAATATTAAGTCTCAGATCCCGTTACCAAGTATTAATAATATGCTAAATTATCCATAATAGATAATATATCGGTTATATTTTTATAAAAAATTATGAAGTCAACTAGAAGTATAAAATGTATTCAAGAAAATTTAACAAATTTAATTCTCAAGATGCCCAAAAATTCTGTTCCAGTGCTTCTTAGTAATAGTTCAATAACGTAACGTTGCGCATTAATAAGCTGAAGTCCGATCATGAAACTCGATATTATCGGTATCGAGTCGATATTGAATTCCGATACGATCGAATGTACCTATTATCACTTTTCGATCGGACCGAGTATTTAATATTATATATATTCCAATTAAAATGACAATAATGTCTTCCGTGACTCAAACACTATAATAGAAATTACGTTCGTCACTTTAATAAGCAAATATTTATTGTATTTATAGCTATGGACTCCTGGAAAGTTTACGATAATAACGAGAACATGTCATAATAGCCCTCATCGAAATTATATCGATGTCATCGAAATTCCATAATAGCTATTTTTATCGGGTCGAGTTTCATGATCAGGCCTCCGGTCAAATATTTAAATAATTTATAATTCATTCTCATCATTTATATCAACATTTATTAATGGTGTTTTCAAATAATGACAATCATTAATTTAATTAATTTTTTTTCGCCCGACTGTCTGTTGTGGCCAAAAATATCAGCAAAGATTTTTTTTAACATCACTAATAGATTTTGGTGATATTCGGTGTGGATGGGTTTTTAGTGGTCTCATACTCAAAGATAACATTGCGGTCTCTAGTTCAGAGGCTCCTATAATTAATTTTTGATTTCCATATTTAAGAAGAAGGCAATACTAATACTAATTTTTGAAGTATTTTTAGTGCGAAACAAAAATACAATGAAATGTCGGATTAAAAATGAAATAAAATATTAGGATAAGTACTTTTAAGGATGCTGAATAATCATTCTAATAACTTTACTTTTTTTCGACCGTTAATTTGAAATATGTTAACATTTTAAAACAGGCTAATCGGTCTAATTCAAAGCTATTCTCAAAAAAAAAAGTTGGTCGACCAAGGCAAAGCGTATTTTTCTTCACCCAGCTTTGATTTTTTTTTGTTAACTTTAGAAAAAACATGTTTTTCTAAAAAAAATAT
>JANSTW010000001.1:0-10801 GCA_027564275.1 Diadocidia ferruginosa | reverse complement strand
AGCAAAATCCAATAGACAGTTTAGGCGTCTATAAGTCACATACATACATACATACATACAAACATTCATTTTTATATATATAGATAAAAATATGTTTGAAGTAAAAACTTCTTTAGGCGCGTTGAGCACATTTCCGCAGAGGTAAAAAATACGATTTAGCGTCAGCAACATCGAATTATTAAATGGGAGGAGCTTCAGATGCATATATAAAAAAATTAACAAATCAAATTGTACAAGACAAAATGCAGCTGTTTTTTTAAACAATAAAAAAAGTTAAAATAATACATAAGTATAATTTTTTTTTACAAAAACTATTTTTCCGATTCTAATGTATACGATAATTCTTTAGACATTTTTGTTAAATTGCAAACTTAAAAACTAATACCAATAATATTTTTGTAGAAAAAAAATGAATTAGTATATTCATTATAATGAGTCCTGTACGCATATATCGTTTATTCGTTGTAAAAATACGGTTAAGCTTCTATAACATGCAGATTATAAAATACGAATAATATTTTATAGACAAAAATGAAACTAGTATATTCAATATAATGGGTCCTGGGCGCACGCATATATCGTTTATTCGTCTTCATTCAAATAAAACATTTTTAATCATTTTCGCACTGTACCTGATCATGGAATTGGGCTATATTTAACTATTTTATAGGTTATTTTATTCACTTTGTTAAGTAATTCGATTAATATGATATTAATATTGTTTATTAAACTATTCGCATTGTTGTAACAATTTCACAGCGCAAAATAATTCATCTTAAATTCAATAGAGCAGATTAAATGGTTAGATAACATTTTTGTAATTATTTTTCTATGACATAATATTAAAATTTTGTTAAAATAATTACTTTTTGGGAAAACTTAATAAAAATATTCACCAAAACATAAGATTTATTTTAAAACATATTAAAATATCAGAGGTGTTAAAAATTTAGTCCACGTACTTATTAGATGATATCTGCTTCTTTTGAATTTCCAGTATATTTAGGATTTATAAAGATGTTTTAATAAATTGGTCTATCTGCTTCCAATCATTTATAAACTCACTCTTTACTGATATGTATTGTATCATTATATAAGGGAAATTTTGGATTTAAAAAAAAAATATATAAAAAATTGGAAGTAAAGAGACTAATAAGTTTCCTTTATACAAAGTATGTACTAAATGTCACAGATCGGTACTGTTTTAACATCTCTATGTCTGTAGTATTTTAACACTTTGAAATTAGACAAAGAAAGACCTTTATACTATTGGTGGCTAACAAACTTTGGTGTGTCTGCTGGGTTCTGTTTATATATAGATGTTTATAATTTTTAGCACTACTGATTTAAAAAACGCACTCGAATACACATTTTTGTTTTCAATGTTTACAAAAAAAATCTAATAAAAAATCAAATTATTCCCACAAATCTTCCGCAGAAAAAGGAATACTGAAAAAGCATGGTTATGGCTTGGTACTTGGCGAAAATAATAAAGAGAAATGGGGCGAAGATCCATCGGATAATATGGAATTAATTGTTCAGCAGGACGGTGCCATAAGTACAGGTGTTGATGTTGAACGAACACTGCGTAGCCTTAACGGTTATCATGAGGATATTTTAGAGGCGTTAAAATCGGCGGCCGCATCGCAATCCCATCGTGGTACCGGTGCGGGTAATACGCCATCGGGAAGCGGTAGCATTACCGAAGAACAACTTAGAAAAACATTACAAGAATGCAGTACGGCTGCAATGAGTTATAATGAATTTAAAAGAAGTAGCTCCAAAAATAGTTCTAAAGAAAATATCTGCGATAATATGCAACCGCACACAGTTCTTGTGGAGGGCGGTCAAAGTGGTAATATGATGCACCAGCAACATCGTCCACACAACCTACAACAGCATCAACAACAACAACAACAACAAGACGAAGACGATACACCAGCCACTGGTCCACTTCGTATACGAAACTTAGAAGACCTTATTAGACAATTAGAACATCATTCTGTTAGACAAATGAGTCCTAGTTGTTCCGAAGACATACGAATGTCTGAAACCGAAGCCGATCGACATTATAGATTAGATAGTTCAGCCGCTTGTAGTGAATCCTCGCAAGGGTTAGTCTATATACATAATACATTTGATTTTTTGTTATTCTTTTCCAAAATTACCGCTATAATTATTTGTTTGTATTATTCATTTAAAGGAGCATTCTTTACTTATATTATTTCTGCTTAGAATTGTTGTGTAGCTAAACACGTTCCAATAAAATTTCAGATCAAATCAGCAATTAGCACAATCGCAAAAAACAGCAACAATACTTCCGTCTTACAGTAGCCGATGTCGTCCCCGTTCCGACGACGAAAGCCGCTTTGTTTATGGAAGATATAGACATCCCCCACAAAATCGTCATCCAGTCCATCAGCCACATTCACCTCATTCATTTGGACATCATACACATCATGGACACGCTCATGGTCATGTATCGCATGGTGCACACTCATCACATCATTCGTCACATACGCATTTGCATCAAGATGAAGATGGAATTTACGAAACGGCCGATCATCATGAACGAAGTGTTGATGGTCGCGTTAATCGAGACACCCCCGATAGTGAAAGGTATGTAGTTGGCTAATTAACATTTAAAATGGACCACAAAAAAATAAGAGGATATTGAAAATAGCACGCTTTAGTCAACTCTATTATAGTGAAGTAAATTCTATTCTCATATCATCATCGTGTCCTATACATCAAAGCATGGCTTTTATTCACGACCATATAACAAAGGTGGTTTGATCAGACAGAATAGTATGTTAACATTACAGATTCTCGGTTACAATTTTAAAAAAATTGTGGAGGTAACTAACATGTCTGTAGCCACAACAGACATGTAAGTTAACTGGAACAGAAAAGTTTGTTGGCATTATAGATTCTCGGTTAAAATAAAAAAGAGTTTTTGTGAACCTTACCGACTCGATGGTTATGATTAAAGACAAGTATGTTGACATTACCAATTATCGGTTAAAATAAAAAAAAAGTTGTATAGGTTACAGACATATCTGTTTTAGTTACAGACATACGGTAACAGAACAGAAAAGTCTGTTGACATTACAAATTCTCGGTTAAAATTAAACAAAGAAATTGTTTACATTACCGACTTGAATTTGTAATGACAACAGCATATGCTCTTGACTGTACCTCATATATAGTAAAAAATCTGTAACGACAACAGCATATCGATTAATTTGATCAAATTGTGGTTCGATGCCAAAATGATTGTAAAATGCTGTAGACTCTGCATGTATTTATGTGCCATATATATCATCAGTTTCTCAGTATATAATTTCTAGATTATATCAAAATAAATATGGAGGCAAAATGCAAGATGGCGTCATAATATATCTTATTTGTATTGTTTCTTCGGCAATTTTATGTCATGCAGTTTATTGAAAAGTAATGGAATCTACACTATTTATGCCCATCACAAAATAGAATTTATTTCACTATATTGTTAGCTGCGTGTCTATATTTATAAAAAATTCAAACAAAATCGGTACGAAAATTCACATATAAAATCAAAAAATATTTTTTAAATTAAAAAAGTCTATAAAAATCCTTTTGCAAAATTAAATAGTTTCAATTTCTTATTCTATTCACATAAATTTTTCTTGCAAAATATTCACAAATATAGCTTTAGATAAAAAATAAACCGAATTGGACCATTACATTTGTTAGAATGGCCAATGAATTCGTACCGTTTGTCCTGTTATGATTATTATTTTCTAGTGATGACTTTATTCAAGCTCAACAACAGTTAGCCCGGTGGGCGAGTGAGGATGTCGTCTCCGTGGTGGTTCTGGAACCGGGCTCGGATTCAACCGGCGTCGGGCTCTCACAAACGGATACCAACCACGGCGGTCCATCAATGACTGGGAATGGTCCAAAAGTCGGTCCCAGGGACTATTACCAGTCACCACCATCAACGGAAACGGAAAGCAGCGGCAGTGTTATACAGCCACAACCGAGACGCGGCCATATCGATCAAGGTCCCGTCGACGGACAATTAACGGAGACATCAGGTCGTTATCCGGAATATAAACACTGATAGTAGCTACGGGGGCTAACACATCCCCTATGTGATGTTAATGTGTAAAATTTAAATAAATTATGTTATATATAAATAGATTATTATTATTAAAACAAATTAGGTATATATATTCTGTATAAAAGCGATACAGTATTGAACAAAACCGATATTTATACCACTTAGTGAAATGTGAAGTCAATTTAACAAATTTAACCAAAATATGAAAAATCATAAAGCAGGAAAATGACATTATTTAATTATAGAAATTCCGATCGATATTGAAGAAAATATTGCGATTTTATGATGGGAAAAAAATCCTAAAAATAATAATCACCACCACACACACATACATATAGATGTTATAAAATATTTACAAAAAAAATGTTTAATTAAAAATCATAGTTCATGAATCATGAATTTTATGTAAATGTAAAAATATTATATGAAAATATATTATACATAGCCAATCGATCGGCTATGTAAAACCGAAAAAAAAATCATTAAACCGCCAAATTATTAACTTACTTATTAAAAATGTCCAAACCATAGTTTTCATAATTGCGCGTTTTATAATGTTTCGAAATATATAACGAAAATTTTGCATACAAATTGGGTTTTTTAAATTATTAAAAAAAACTATGAGATTCATTTCACAAAGAATACTGTATATTAGGATGGGTCAAAATAAATTTGGAAAAAAAATAAAAAAACATTTTTTCACATATTTTTTTTTTTATTTAAGTCTAGATGTCGCCGTTTTTTAGTTGAAATTCTATGGAAAGGTGAAAATAAAATTTCGGATTTTAAAATTGATAGCTCCCAAGAATAAATACGCAAAAACAAAGAAAGCTTTAAAAAAATTATGACTGGTTTATTTTTTAAATACAGATCTTTTTTTGATATATCAAACTTCTCAGAAGTATAATTTTTATTTGTAACCATAGAGATCTAAGGATTTAAATTTAAAGGAACGACATCTAGATTTAAAAATTTTTTTTTTTTAAATACCATTGTATTAAAAATTTCTCATTTTTTTATATTTCGACCCATCCTAATGTATATTTTTGATGTATATTTTGACTATATTGCGCAAATTGTAAATGCAAATTACTAAAAAAAAATCCACAAATTTCATTTTTATGATTTGTCCATAATATGTAACTAAACAAAACTATTTTCATAAAATAATAAAAATCTATATTTGGCATACATATAACTAAAAAAACAGATAAAAGTAAAACATAAAATTCTAAAGTATAATAAATTAATTACTAAATAAATGGAAAAATCAAAAAAAATAATTCACAAAAATATACCATAGACTATATAAATACCAAAACCCTCTGTAAATATATAAATATTGATTTTTGTATTAATTAATAGGAGATGGAAAGAGTAAAGATTAGTTTAAAATGTTAAGAAAACAAATTTACCTATATCACATTATCAAATTTCTTCCTACTGTATAGCGCAACACTACTAAAATATTACTCTCATTCTATACACTATATAAACACCCGAGAAAAATGCCGCATTTTTTGACTTTTGCCTACTTTTAGGTTTTTTAAATAAATTCTATTAGCAACTCACTCAGAAATGTAATACATTATGAAGCGATTCTGTATATGTAGAAAATTAACCCTGGGAGTGATAATATATGATTTTACCCACAAGGATACCTATATACATTGGATCCATGCAGTTTTCTTGATAAATTACACAAATTTTGTCAGAATAAGTATCTCAGAAAAGTAATACATTATGACGCGATTCTGTAATGGCAGGAAATTAACCCTAATTCATATGTGATTTTACCTACACGAAAGCATACATGAAGTTGGTTAAACCTATGCATATTTCTTGATAAATTACGCAAACTTTGTCAGAATAACTATATCAGAAATGTAGCGCATTAAGTATTATGCGATTCTGTAATTGCGGGAAATTAACCCTAAGATTTATATGTGTTTTTACCTACACGAATGCATGCGGTGGATCCGTTGGATCCGTTTTTTGATAAATTACACAAAATTTGTCAGAATAACTTACTCAGAAAAGTAATACATTATGACACGATTCTGTAATGGCAGAAAATTAACCCTAGTATTTATGTGATTTTACCTACACGAATGCATAATATGTGGGGTTGATTGGACCCATGCATATTTCTTGATAAATTACACAAATTTTGTCAGAACAACTGTCTCAGAAATGGATTCATTTGTGATTTTACCTACACGAATGCATACGTGGGGTCCTTTGGACCCATTTTTTTGATAAATTTCACAAAATTTGTCAGAAAAACATTCACTTACATTTCATGTGATTTTACCTACGCGAAAACATACGTAAAGTGAGTTAAACGCATGCATATTTCTTGATAAATTAAACAAAGTTTGTCAGAACAACTGTCTCAGAAATTAAATACGTTATGACGCGATTCTGTAATGGCAGGAAATTAACCCTATAATATTCATATGATTTTACCTACACGAATGTATGCGTGGGTTGGTTGGGCCCATTTCTTTATAAATTACATAAAATTTGTCAGAAAAACATGCACGTTGATGCTTAGATTGCATGTGATTTTACCTACACGAATGCATACGTGTGGTTGGTTGGACCCATGCATATTTCTTGATAAATTACACAAACTTTGTGGGAAGTCGATTTCGGTAGATGGTAGAGTACGAATAATGAATTTAGAAAATATTGTTCTCTTATTTTGACGCTGTTTTAGATTTCATAGAACAATAAAGACACATTTAAAGTCTGTTTCACACTTTTTTTGTTGCTTCCATGGCTGAAAAACGTTTTGTTTTGGAGTAAGATTTCATAATGAATATATTTTTTAATGTAAAATTTTATTATTTATTTAATTTGAACAGAGATAATTGTAGCTAAAAAAATTTGTATTGGGTCTAATTGACCTCACGCATGAATTTTTAAATATCACAAAAATAATCGAAAATTGTTATTTTTTGTTTGTATTATAAGTTAAATGTCCTAGAATATGATAGCAAAACGAACTTATGTGATCTTATTACAAAGCTTTTCATACTTTCTGGGGTCCGTTGGACACTGACTTGGACGTTACGTTTCTACAAATTTTCTAAAAGTGTTTACTAAAGTTCACAAAATATTCTTTAGAAGGACAAAATTAAAAAAAAATGAACAGATATTATTGTAGCTAAAAAAATATCATTAGGGTCCAATGGACCCCACACATAAAAAAATGTACAGATATGAATGTTATAATGTACCTTATACTAGTAGGGTCCAAAGACCCCACGCATGCATTCATAAATACTAAATTATTAGAAAATGATTATTTTTGTTGCAAACAAACTTGATCTTATATATTTAAACAACTCTGCATACGCTATGTGGTCCATTAGACATTAACTTAGACGCTACGTATTCATCATAGGGTTAAAAAAAACTGTAAAAACCATTGAAAATATTCTTGTTAATCGGAAAACTCAAGAAATTTGAATTTTTCAAACGAATCATATATAAAACAGAAACATATAAGTAGGGCACATTGCGAAAACAATATGAGCGCATGTGTTCATTTATGCTCATATAGAAACAAATCGTTTTCCGGACATTTTCCGAATTTGTGTCTTAAGTGTTCCTTAGATGTTTCGTAATTTGTATCACGAACATAATTTTTAATTTTAATTAAATTAAATTTTATTTGCAAAATTACGCGATATAATAATTCAAAAATCAATCGCCACCAAACAGCTCAAGTTAAACTCTTTCGTTTAAGGACATTAAAAAAACAAATTATTCATAAAATATCATTTAATAAAAAAAAATCGTCGTTTGCACACATATATGGTTAAAGAAATCTCTATACTATATAATTAATATTAAAAATCCCAAAAACAACTTAATTATATTTAAAAAAAAAATTAGCCACCAGAATAAATTTCTAAAAAAAACCTTTAGAAATTTGATTGAAAAACCAACAGCAAAAAAAAAAGATTAGATAAAATATTTTACAAAACCAAAATGGAAAAAAAATATTATTAAAGAATTGTCTGCCTTAATAGGATTATTATTTTAAATAAAAAAAAAACAAATTATTTTAAAAAATCGAAATTTTTTTATAAAAACAATACAAATTGAAAAAAAAACACAAAAAATTAAAAATTAAAAAATGTTTTTTATATTAAATGAAAAAAAAATAGAAATAAATATCGCATTTAATTAAATATTATAAAATATTGTAAATATTTAGAGATAAAATATTATTGTTTTGTTTTCCTTAAATGTATAAAACGCAAAAAATGACTAAAAGTTTTTAGTTTTTAAAAAAAATATATCGTAAATTTTGTTTTTTAAAAAAGTTGCACATTTATCTATATATAAAAAAAATGCAAAAAACGATAAAATCTTATATAAGAAGAAGCGTACAAGAAGAAAAGCCCAGATTTATAAACGCTTTATTGTAAATATTGTAAAATTTTAGGTTAAAAAATTACCTATATATACATGAATATTATAAAATTAAACGAAAGAAAATTTATGTTTGTCATTTTAGATATAAAAATAAATTAAAAAATATAAATATAGCGGTGCAATATTCAAATAAATAAGTGGAGTGTAGTGAGTCGGTTTCTTAATAAAAATAAAAAATTACTAAATGAAAATAGAATTAAAAAATTTGTAAATAAAAGTTAAAAAATCCGCAATGACGAACATTTAAAAAAAACTATATTAGATATTACAAAATAATCAAGCAAATCAAAACCAAAAAAAAAACAACATTAAAAAGATTGTGACCTACGTAATTATATATATAGATAACTGTGAGAAATTTTAATTCATATTTTTTCGTTCAGTTCGTGAAGATCAGTCTTTTTATACTTTTTGCACTAATTGATGCAAAATCTTAAAGATTTTTTTTTTACATTTCATTTAGCAAAAATTATATATTTAATACAGAATGTTTTCTATTTTATTATATGTAAATAATAAGTCTAAAAAGAAAAATTTTTACATCCAAATTAAAATCACTGCAATCACACCACAATATTTAAAATAGCGACTTAATATAGATACATGCGAACACACAACACACACACGTCATAAAATATTATGTACTTCACTATCTACCTATATCTATGAAAAAAATTAAATAAAAAAAAAACAAAAAATTAAAAAAAACACATTAATATTTATTATATCATATTATATTTGTTAACAAAAAGAAAAATTATTTAAAATATTTATTATAAAAGGAAAATAAAATCTATATATATTTAAAAAAAAAGAAAAATAGGAATCAATAAATACAACAACAACAACAAAAACCAAAAACAATTCTAAAATATATTTAATTAATAAAATTAATAAAAAAAAAAAGAGAAATAAAACAAATATACCTATAAAACATATTAATTGAATTACGAAATTACGTAACAATCATTTTTTTAAACGAAAAACGGATTTATTTTACATATTATGATCGCGCTTCGTAAAATTATTTGGGCTGAAATGAAATTATGTTAATTTTCAAGTTTACTGCATACAATTTTTTTTATTTCTAATAATTTTTTTTAATCATTTTGACTTTATTTTCAATTATTATTTACATCATTTTTACATAATTTTACATTATTAACGTATCATTTTTACACTTTAACAGGTATAATCTATATACTATGCTGATTGATGATCGTTAAAATTGCAGTTTTTTTATTATACTTTTAGGTGGCGTCACAATTTTCAAAGTAATATTAATTTTCAAAGTATTATTATTTAAAAATATCTAAATTTTTTTTATCGTTTTTTTTCCTATAGGGCTTCGTTAAATTATAAGACCCGAAGCCCTATTGGAAAACAAAACGATACAAAAAATTTAAATATTTTTATCGATTTTTTTCAATCAAAATATTTTCTATAAAATAAAAAGAAAAAAAACGATCTTTTTTTCACGGGTCTTATAATTTGACGAAACTCTATAGGAAAAAATCGATAAAAAAATTAAATATTTTTATCAATTTTTTTCAATCAAATATTTTCTATAAAATAAAACGAAAAAAATCGATCTGTTTTGCACGGGTCTTATAATTTAATGAAGCCCTATAGGAAAAAAACGATATATTTTTTTACGCGCTTTTTTCTCTTTGTTTAGATTTAAGCAATTTTCGCTTTATTATTTTTACCGATTTCGCCATTTTTGCTCAAGCTTACTTCTACTTGACCATTTATATAATATACATTATACATATATACTCATGGGTGGCGACAAAAATGTCAAAGTAATTATTTTTTTTGATAAAAAATAATTAAATTGTTTTTTATCGACTTTTTCCAATAGACTTTGAACAAATTATATAAGACCCATGAAGATAGGTCGATTTTTAGTCCTTTCGGAAAAGTGTGACGTACGATTTTCGCGCTTTTTTCTCTATGATTACATTTTAGCAATTTTCACTTTATTTTAGTTTGACAGATTTCGCCGCTTTTGCTCAAACTTACCTTTTAATGACCACTTGTATAGTATAATTCAAAAAAGAGGTCATGTTTTTGTATTAATTTTTGTCTTTTCTTATATTTTGTTAATTTTTAATTTTTTTTTTTTTAATTTAAAAAAAAATATAGTTTAATAAATCGTAGATAGCGTAAAATGAAAACAAATATAAGGATGGACTGATGATATTTTGAACATTTGAAATGTGTATGAAGAAGTGTGAACGT